>ML783824.1:17921-47576 GCA_009831015.1 Picea engelmannii | reverse complement strand
ATGGCATTTACAAGTTCTTCAACTCTTAAAAAATACTTGCTAATTGTTTCATCTTCATTCATCTTTAGTTGTTCAAATTTCAATTTGTATGTTTGAAGTTTGGCATCTTTTACTTTCTCATTTCCTTCATAACTGCTAATAATTTTATCCCACTTTGCTTTGGCAGTTTCAAGATGCATCACCTTTACAAAATTAGCTTCATCAAGTCCATTCAAGATAGCATTCATTCCCTTAGCATTAAAACTAAACTCTAACTTATCGTCCTTGGAGGCTAGCACAATAGGCTTTGTATATCCAGTCTCTACTACATCCCAAACATGAGCACCCAAGGCCACTAAGTATGTTCTCATTATAATCTTCTAGAAGGCAAAATTTGTTCCATCAAACAGAGGGGGCTTAGAGGCTGAAGTCCCTTCATGACTTGTCATGTTTAAGATTACAGATCTACCTTTGAATAAAAGGAACCCGCTCTGATACCAATTGTTGAAATTACTAAGACAACTGAGAGGGGGGGGTGAATCAGTTGTTATTATGCTTAAACAATTTTTAGTCTATTAATACATTCTTAATATTTCTTCAAGTGATCATCAACATTATACAGCATATGGACAATAAAAGTAATGAGAATCAGTCACACATAAGGTATACACAGAGACAGATTTTCATGAGGAAACCCATAAAGGGAGAAAACCTCTTCTTCTTCAAAATGATAGGTAGTCTTTTAAGTTGTGTACATCATCTATAATTGAGCACCAACTCAATGTGAGGATGCTACCTCTGTTTTACAAGCTACAACTTGTTTGAGAGCACCGACTCTCTTGTTTCTCTAGCACCCACTAGAAGGAAACACCAACTCCCCTAATGTTCCAGCACCAACTTCCAGTTACACAGGCTCCAACCTGTATAACAGAGAACACTTGTTCTCCCTTGCACCACCCTGCCACCCTGGAATATAAATGAATAATTAAGCAACCAACTCCATAGATAAATCAATTCTTACCACTTCTTCTCTGTTCTGTAAATCTAGTCTTCTTCTAACTATTCTGTAATTCTTCTCTTCCTTTGTCTATTCTGCGATTCTGCTCTGCTTCAACTTGTTTTTTCATTCTTCTCTGCTTCAATTCTTTTCCTCATATGTTACTCTTCTCTGAGTTTTATCTCACACTACGCATATTTTCAGTCTCACACTGCGCATCCTGTCATTTTCCCTTTCTTACAATTTAATTCATTTTTCATCCAGAACAACCAACTACGCACAGTCTGTTTCTTTTTCTTTTATGCACCACACCCATAGTAGTTACACTTTGAATCTTCTGAGGAAAAATAAAAACTGTCTAAGAAACTAAAATGCCAACCGATTAGGAATCATGAATCAGTTTTGCTAACTGATTTGTAACTGATGAATTAACTGTGAGAGAGAATAGTAGCCCTCTTATCATATTCATGTTTATCTGCACTGTTGGATGAACTTTATTAATCTTGCCTTTAAATTAGGTTTCGACATTTCAGAATTCCTATGGCCAAGTGTCTCAACACTTCATGTCACGATCTCTGAAACTCCGATATAGAGATTTTCTACACTAGCTCCTTCCTCTGTATGACCATGGCCATGACCAAGTGCTTATGCATAAAGTTCTTTTCACGAATTCGCATTTCGTGAATCTGGAGATGAGGCATCTCGACTCTCCAATTCGCAATCCCTGAAACTCCAAAATGGAGCTTATCTGAACTGACTCCTTCCCTTCTCGTGACCACTAGTGATGACCATAGGCTATGCCAAAAGGCGCTTCATATTTTGCGAGTTTATAAACTTCATCGAGTCTATTCAATGGTTGAGATCTCAATAGATATGACGGTCCAGAGCTTATCGCGATATCGCATCTCGCGAGTTTCCACACCATGCTCCATTGACTCCAAGTCAGTGACTTGTCCTATGATTCGATGGTCTAAAACTGATCTTAATTCAATGGCTCAGATCATATCGCAATTTCACATATCACGATTTCGACGTTCTTGTGGTTATGTTTCTTGCCTCCCCAAGTCGCAATTCGCGAAACTTTGAAAAGGAGTAGGATCAATGGTCCAAATCACATCTTGATCTGACGGCTGCAATTAAATCATGATTTCGCATATCGTGATTTCGGTGGTTATGTTTCTTGCCTCTCCAAGTCGCGATTCGCGAAACTCCAAAAAGGTGTGGAATCAACGGTCCATGATCTCGATGAATCTATGGTCCAGATCTCATCGTGAATTTGCATCTCGCAATTCCTTCGATGGAGGTTCTTGTCACTCCAATTTGCGATAGGTGAAACTCTGAAATGGAGCTTAGATCAACGGTCCATGATCTCTATGAATCTACAGTCCAGATCTCATCATGAATTCACATCTCGCGATTCCTTCGATGGAGGTTCTTGTCACTCCAAGTCACGATAAGCGAAACTCCAAAATGGAGCTTAGATCAATGTTCCACTTCTTTTGGTGTATTGATGGTCAGGATATTTTCATGATTTCACAAGTCTTCATTGTGTCTGCATCGGGATTTCGAGATTTCGCGAACTCACTTCACTTTGCACTTTTAAAGATCGTGCAGATTCTCCTAGATCCTACAATGGTCGATCCTCGCGCTCGGATCTAACACCCGAGATCTATCCTCCATATCTGTGTGCTCTTCTTGTCTACATTGAGATCTAACAGTCATCAGGAATTCTGAATTATTGATCCAACGATCATTGTTGTTTCTCCTCCCCCATTATCACTACATTGTTGATCATGCTGATATTTGCCATCTCTATTCTTGCCAACAATCCTCTGCACTTTCTCTTCTGAGCTTATTCGAATCTTATTTGTAGCATCTTCTCATAATGCCCATCTATTACATACTTTCTGTACTCATGCCATCTTCATTGTTGTACTTTCCATCAATGACAAGCATTCGTTTTCTGTTAAATATTTGCCAACATGTTTATTATTCATTATTCAATCTCTTATAGTTTAGGGAGAATATTCTCTTCAGTTCACACTTCAGTTTGATCAGTTGACTGGAGTCTAGATGCCACATTGGGATTATCACCATGCATCATTGGGATCATCACTAGATAATTTACATTGTCCTTGGAATCATCACCAGATAGCACATTACTCACGATTCCATGATCTCCTCCTCACTTCACTATATTTTAGACAGTTAACTGAAGACTGAGAGACTATTTAACTCAGACTAGGTGGCATTTTACTCCCGTAATTGTTGGCGTGTGTCCAGATCACTCTAGACCACCACTATGGCACATTGGATTCTCCTCTAGTGTGTATTATTTTATTTATATAGAGTATATCATGTATGAATTATCATTCATTCATTCAGTTAATGTGAATTCTTCCATTCTTTCTCTCCTTCTTCTCTTTTCTCATATTTTTTCTACAAATTGTGAATGTCATTTTCTAGCTAGATCCATTTTACGAATATTTAACACATTTACATGGTATCAAAGCTGACGGACTGCTATGGAAGAGACACACCAAATTATTTTTGCAAGTACTGAAGATTCAAGACAGTGTAAAAATGGAATTTCCAAAAGAATTCATTCTTACACCATACAATTTCTTTGCATGGAAGGAGAAGATGATAATGCATACTCAAGGCAGAGGATTATATAGGTTAACCATGAACACAGAAACCAAGCCAACATCAGCCATAGAAAAATCCAAGTATCTAAATCGAATGGATGAAGCGTTTGGAACTATTTGCAGTCTCATTTCTCCTAAACTCCTCTTTCACATATCCTCCTATAAAAATCCCAATGAAGCTTGGACCACCATGGAAGGAATTTTTTGAAAACAGGAAGAGATGAGGGGACACATGCTCGAGGTGGAATTTCTCACATTGGATCCAAAACCTTTGACAATATCCAAGATTTATTTACCAAATATAAGGATTTGTTGTCACAACTCAAGGCTTGCGGGATTGATAAATCTAAGGAGGAGAAACAAATGGTTCTCACCATTCTCTCCAAGATTGGTCTGGAATAATCAGTGTTTGTATCCACATTTTATTCAGTTAGGCTTTCCTATGGATCCACCTGGACGATGCCCTCTCTTGATCCCTTTATCGAGTCTCTGACACAAGAAAAAAACAATCTCATCAATATGGGAAAAATCAAAGGCCCAAAGGTGCATGCACTTACTCTACAAGACGGTAGTGGTCATCAATATCATAAATCTAAGGACAAAGACAAAATGGAAGAACATGCAAATCCAAAGAAGGAAGGGTACTCAAAACCCTTTAACGATGCATTTGGATCCAAAGGTGGAAAGGGAAGAAAAGGGGAGAAATGCACTTACTTCCATAAAGGATTATATCCAAAATATGAATGTATGAAGAAAACGATAGATCAAATGTCCCAAATACTTCAAAAAAACAACCTCAGAGATTGCATCCCTGAGGGTTCCAAGAAGAAGAAGCCATAAGATCATAATCCCAAGAAAGACAATTCTAGATATGCTTTGATTGCCATCAACTCCTCTCTTGATGCTTGGATCATAGATTTAGGTGCATCAAACCACATGGAAGCCACAAAATAAGTCTATTATCCATCGGATGCATGCAAATTTCCTCCTATTATGATGGGGGACAACTCTTCAGTCAAGGTCACCAACAAAGGAAGAATTGAACTCACAAACGAAAGCTTCGAGAATGTGTTGTACATTCTCAAACTTTCTGTCAATATTCTCTCTGTGTATCATATGAAAAAATACGACACCAGAAAGAGATTCATATTCACACATGATGTAGTGGATATCTATGACATGCAAACCAATTCCATGGTTTCTTTTGTTCAGAGAGTTCTTTCGGATCCATCGCATAGGTTTTATGTTTTATGGACCACACTAGTTTGGTCCGAAACGTCGAAAAACATAAAACCTATGCGATGGATCCGAAAGAACTCTCTGAACAAAACAATGGTCGCAAAAGTCTTAGAACACAAATCCATGGTTTCTACCGGTGAGGTAAATCATCAATCTAGAATTTACACATTTTCTGAATTTATTGAACCATATTTTTCATTACTGCTTACCCGTGATGATAAAAGTAGTAGGATATGGCACGAAAGGTTTGGGAATTTAAATTTAAGATATATGCAACAAATTATCAAGCAAGGAATGGTTGATGTTTTGCCTGACATCCACTTCTCCAAAGGAATTTGTGAGGGATGTGTTCTTGGAAAACACCCTCAAGAGAAATTCGACAAAGGAAAGGCTCATAAGACTTCCTTTACATTAGATATGATCCATAGTGACCTCATGGACCCTTTTACACATCCATCAATTAGTAAAGAAAGGTACGTGCTCATTTTTGTTGATGATTTCTCATGCTTCACATGGATTTTCTTTCTCAAGAAAAAATCAGGTCTTTCAACACCTGAAAGATTCCAAAGCCCTTGTTGAGACACAGTCAAGAAAGAAAATCAAAGTGCTTAGAACCTATAATGGGGGAGAGTATGTCAACCATGATATATAGAATATTTTTCATAAGGTCGGGATTCAATTGTAACACATGGTTCCTTATACTCCGCAGCAAAATGAAGTTGTTGAGAAGGAAAATAGATCTCTAAAAGAGATGGAATATTGCATGCTACATGAAAAGTCACTTCCACAGAGATTATGGGTTGAAGCACTTAATTGTGCAACCTAAATCCAAAAACAATATCCCCATAGATTTGTCTAGGATAAGACCCCCTATGAGGCTTGGAGTAGCCTGAAACCTGAAGTGACCCAATTTTGTATTTTCGGTTCATGTGCATGGGCCAAGATTCCCTCTGAGACGAGGAAGTAACTTGGTCCATAGAGAATAGAGAGTATGTTTTTCAGATACCCCAATGGTGTGAAGGGATACAGACTCATTGATCTTTCCTCGAACCGAATCATTATTGAGCATAGTGTCCAATTCAAGGAAAGTGTATCGCATGTACCTCAACAGCTGCATGCAAACACTTTTGTTCTTCCACCTGTCAGAGATGATGAGAATGCACATGTTGACTCTTCTTCAGATGATATTTATGATTCATACGATTCATATGATCTAGATACAGAGTCAATACGGTCAGAAGCAGAGTTAGTGCATTCATATGCATATGCAGATGTAGAGCCAGAGCAAAGGCCCAAATGGGCCAATACTACTCTTTAGGATGGAGGAGATTTTTTTGGGGATCCAACTAATATTAGGATGACTCGATATGATTTAAAGGATCCTCCTCTTGAAATCACTTCCATTGAACCATTGCCACCCGGCCATCTTTTCTTGGTCCAGTCTTCAAATCCACAATCCTGTGGTGAGGCTATTGGAAATACCTTTTAGGAATCCACCATGCAGGAGGAATACAAATCCCTCCTTGAGAACTAGACTTGGGATCTATTTCCCATTCCTTCAAGAAGGAAACATTTTAAGTGCATATGGGTCTATAGGACCAAGAGCGCAACAGATGGATAACTTAGCAAATACAAATCTAGGCTAGTTGCCAAAGGATTTCAATAGGTGCATGACATTGACTATGGTGAGACCTTCACTCCAGTGGTGAAGATGGATTCCATATGTTTGGCACTTTCCATTGCGGTAGCCAAAGGATGGGAATTCCATCAGATGGACATGAAGAATGCATTTCTTCACTAAGATCTCTCTAAGGAGATCTATATGGAGCAACCCCAGAGATTTATGCAGAATTCATCTTTGGTTTGTCGACTGAAGAAGTCTCTTTATAGCCTCAAGAAGGATCTGAGGGCATGGTATGCCAATATGGACTCCTACCTGTTGTCATAGAACTTTGTATGTTATAAGTTAGACCCAAATGTTTACATGCTCAGGACGGTTGATTCACTTCTACTCCTAGTTCTGTATGTTGATGATTAGTTGATCATCGATTGCTTGACTTCAACGATTGTTGCAGTCAAGAGGATTCTGCATGACAGGTTCTTGATGAGGGACATGGGTCTGCTACATTTCTTCCTTGGACTTGAGATCAACAAGGATGCATCAAGCATCAAACTGTCTAAGGCCAAGTATGCACGAGATATTTCACATGGAAAACTACAAGTCTACCCTGAATCCTTTCCTATCAGGAGTCAGAATTGAGGATGGTGGGGACACTCCACTAGTTGATACCACACTATACATAAATATAGTGGGGAGCTTGTTGTATCTCACACACTCCATACCATACCTCTCCTATGTAGTTGGAGCAGTCTCCAGTTTCATGCAGGAGCCGCATGAGCTACATTGGAAGGTTGCAAATCATATCCTTTGATATGTATAAGGAACCATCACCTTTGGGATTCACTATGCAACATAATATGCATTTCACCTCATCGGGTTCACTAATTCTAACTGGGTTGGCGATAAAATTGATTGCTAGTGCACATATGGTTACTCACTCAGTCTTGGTTCTGGGCTTATATATTGGTCGAGCAAGAAGCAGGTTGTCATTTCTCTATCTTCAGTCGAGTAAAAGTACAGAGGGGTAGTTAACATAACCATTCATGCTATGTGGCTACAACATTTTCTCATTGAGTTGGGAATTCAGTTTCATCAGTTGATCATCATTTGGTGTGACAACCAGAGCACTCTGAAGTTCTGCAGAGATCTAGTTCAGAGGCAGCGGATGAAGCACATAGAGATCCACATTCACTACATGCAATACTTAGTAAACAATGGGATCATCGACCTATAGTTATGTCCTTCGGCAGAACATACTGCAGACATCTTCACCAAGACCTTCACTGAGCAGAAGTTTCATTCTTTGCGCAGTCTCTTAGAGTGAAGGACACAATTGCCAACAACTGTCAGTTCTTCTTTTTACATACATTGTACTTTGAGGGGGGTTTTCCCATGATATTTTCCCTCTTTCCTCATTTATTTCAGTGTATCTTTTGTATTTGGGTACCTAGCATGGTCTCGTTGTCGAGACCCATTCTTTATTTTCACCATAGTGATTTTCAGGGGGAGTGTTGGAGATACTTCACACACATCTATAATTTGTTTTTCCTAAGGTTTTCCCTATGTTTATTAGTCATTATTCAGTTTCCTATAGTTTAGGGAGAATATTCCTCTAGGAGAATATTCTCTTCAGTTCACACTTCAGTTTGATCAGATGAGTGGAGTCTAGATGCCACATTGGGATTATCACCATGCAGCATTGGGATCATTACCAGCTAATGCACATTTTCCTTGGGATCATCACCAGACTAGCACATTACTCATGATTCCATAATATTCTCCTTACTTCACTCTGTTTCATTCAGTTAATTGAAGACTGAGAGACTAGTTAACTCAGACTAGGTGGCAGTTCACTCCTGTAACTACCTAAGAGACTAGACTAGGTGGAAGTTTACTCTCATGACTGCTTGTGTGTGTCCAAATCACTCTAGACCACCACTATGGCACATTGTCTTCTCCTCCAGTGCACATTAGTTTAGTTATACAAAGCATATCATGTGTAAATTATCATTCATGCATTCAGTTAATGTGATTTCTTCCATTCTTTCTCTCCTGCTTCTCTTTTCTCATATTTTATCTACAAATTGTGTATGTCATTTGCTAGCTAGATCTATTATATGCAAATTCAACACATTTACATTTTGATCCTAACCACCATTTTTTCAATATCAAGAGATATTAATATTTTCTCTACAAGTTCTATTATGGATTCTTTATTATTGATTCATCAATTATGAAAGGACTCTTCAAACAAGTTCATAATAGGATGTTCTTGAATAGGAGGATACATAATTATATCCATCAATAACTAAAAAATTATAATAATAATGATAGGTCACATTCCAAACGAAATTTTAACTACTAGGTACAAATGATACCACAAAAGCCTCTCGTGGGTATAAAATTAGACCTGGAAATTATAATTATAATTTTGGCTATAATAAATTCAATTTGGAATGATGTCTCACATTCTTGGCCATGCATAAATGACATGACCATGAACTCATAGGACATGACATCTGTAGTCAATATAAAGAAATAGGAGTACTACAAAATGAAATATGCAAAAGAAACCCTCTTTAAAAATATACTAACACAGAAAAAGAACAATTGGCTCAATAATGTAGGTTGGCCCACCCTAGTGTAAATCACTGATTTTGGACATGCAATGGTGTTATAAAGTCTCTAAAATTATTGACTCATGAAGAACATAAATATTGGTTGAAACACAAAATACATAATATCAATTTTCAATTTAAGCTCAAAACACATAATACATCAACATTTGTATTGGATTCCAGGCATAAGATCCATTTTCAATTTAGACTCAAAACACATAAAAAACAATTTTCAAATTAGGCTCAAAACACATAAAAAATAATTTTCAAAGTAGGCTCAAAGCACAGGACATTCTCCTATCACAAAAACCTAACTACTTGGTTGAAATTTGACTTAAAAAAATTCCCTAGATGTACTCACTTCAGATTTTCCATGTACTCTTGCATTGGAACACCTTGTAAAAAACATCATAGATACTTTTCTAACTTTACTCATCACAACTACCTGTATGCTACTAAGTTCTAACTTTCTTAGAATAAAATGTACAGATTATTTCAAAAATGATTGCAAAAGAAACAAAAATATCTCAATATATATGAAAGAGAGATACATCCCAATATGATAGAGATGTTGTTAGATTTGTCACATGGGTGACGCTTTCCTTAAAAATATATATAATGCTTATAACAAATAATAGTAATACTATACATCAACCAAATATTGACACAAACAAAACAAAACAAAAATCTCTATATATATGAAAGAGAGAGATTTGATATGTGGTATGTACAACTACTATAAAAGTTGATATATATATATATATATATATATATATATATATATAGAGAGAGAAAGAGAGAGAGAGAGAGAGAGATTTACACATAATAGAAACACTATATATATGATATTTACATAGAAATATTGTTGCCCATCTCTTTCATTTGTGCCTAGATCCATTTTAAATGATCAAAACATTTATTCCTCGATATTTTATCCCTCTTGATACTTGATATATACAAAGTTAAATATGGACCTATCCTAGTATTGCTTCAAGTTTCAACCATGTCATGGGGATGAATGTGCAACTACTATACATTCCCACTAACTTCATTATAGTTGAATATTTAATCTATAAAAGATACCATACCAACATGAAAAAAGTGGGAAATTTAAATGTATTTTAAATTACTATTAATGGTTCATAAACTCCCCAAGGTTCTTCATAAAAAGAGTATCCCTACTAGAAAAATGCACTGCTCCATAGGAAAAAGATTCCCAACATATACAATTATGAATTGCAGAACTAGTTTTGATATGTTGTTCAAAATGTCCCATGAACATAATCAACTAAAAAATATATCATCCAACCTACACACCACATTCAACTAAAACGAGTTATTTTCCAGGCCCTCCACAACACCTTGATAAATACAGAGGAAAAGGCTCTAATCAAATAACAATGGTGAAATAAATGAATGATGCTCAAATTCTGAGCACCAATGATTTCAACTGTCAACTATAATCTTGAATCCTAGTAGAAAACAAATATGAGACAAAATGAATTTAATCATTATAATAATCTTAAAAAATCCATTTGATATAGATGCAAAGTGAAAATTTTCAACTCAGATCCCATTGCTTGCTCCTAAGCCATAAATAATGACCTGAGCAAATAAAATGACTATTCAAGTAAAAAGCCATAAATTCGGGCCATGAACTCATTATCTTGGAGGTAATAAGACACCCAACTTTTGTTTTCCAGATTTACATTAGTCTACCAAAACCTTAGAGACCAAATACACCTGATGACACAAAACAAGTCTTTATCAAACACAAAAAAAGGTAGAAAAGCAATAATGATATGTGATAGTTGAGGTAACAAGTTAAGAAATGAATGAAACTTTGCATTTTTTGAAGACTACTTGTATTTTATAGCTATAAAATTGTCTATAACTACATGATTTGCTTGAAAGAATCAATTATTCAATTTATGATAGCTAATTTTAAGTTTTACTTTCATATATCTATGTACTAATGTAATCATTTTGCAGTCCTCAGTTGCAAATTCCCATAAAACTTGCTCATGAGGAAGAAACAAAAATTGTATGTTTATGGTGAGATTGTGCTTAGCATGATCTCCGACCCATAATTTGTAATAGACCCAAAAACAAAACTCTTTAGAATTGGATACTTTATCCAATATCAATGGTTTTAATTTTATTACAAATCTTCTATCGGACTCTTTCTTACCGTGTCAAGGATATTTTGATAGGAGAGGAATCAAGAGTGAAAAATGATAGATGCATTTCAAGCATTGAGTTGTCGCACTAGAAAACAATTCTACAAGACCTATAATCTCCTCAAGCCCTGCCAACAAGCTATGTATCCATTAACGGATAAATATCTCCCTGGAACCTCTATTATACAAAACAAGGCTAACCCTTATGCTATTGTATGATAATATATATTAGTAACAATAAATACAAAATGGTCTTATTAAATTTGGTATTTACTATTGATGTATGATCCTAGATTAAAGTTTGTTGCAGGACCTCTATTGGAAATAGTAACAAAGAGATAAAATAAGGTATTTTGGATTTTTATGAATTGTGTGACAACACAAAATGAAACTACCAAACCTTTTGTGAGCATGCACTCAATTGAAAATTCAACAAATATCATCCAATATACTCTCGCCTGATTTACACATAAAGTCTAAATTGGAATTATCCAAATTATTCAATTTTACACTTCATCATTCATATTATGATCATTTTGATCTAAAATATGTTTTAAGGTATTTAAGATAACATGACAACGATAAATTCCCCTACATTTTTAAAGAGGTGGTACTCCTCTATCATTATTTCATATATAGAAAGAAAACTATAAAAGACTGAGTTTTCAAAAGATAAATATTCACGTGAAAAGGATGCCTGAGAAAGGACCAGGCTTGTTTAGAAAATGAATATTCACAATATGATACAACACTGTAAATCATAAGAATAAGGAATTTGAAAATAAAACATTCCCATTGTAGCATTATCAAGACAAGATGCATCATTGAATAAGATAAGAAGCATATCCTGCATTCACAAAGAACTTGACATGATTATTTCATTAGAAATCCAAACAATATTTTGATGGACTTATATTTGAAACCTTATGTTTTAAAATCAAATTCCGATAAATCACTAATGTAATGCCCTGAATAGTTCTTTGGGGATCCTAAAAAATACACAATTGTTTATTTAAAAATAATAGTGTGTGAAATGTTCATGAAAAATTAAAAGGAATTTGTCCTTCAAAGAGGGTTTGGATTGGGCTCTCAGGGACCAGAAATTAAAAAAAGACCTAAAAGACAAAAAGGAGACATAGCCAAGGGTCGGCCTTTGGTTTTCACAAATATTGAAACAAGAAATGTTGGGTAACTACTAACTGAGAAAAAAAATTAATAATATTACTTCTTGACTTACTATGATGGAAAATATCCTTCTATTTTCTTTTTGGAGTGATTCTTGTAGAGTTTTCGGCTAAAAGTTTTGCGGTAGTTGTAACTAGATTTGGTTGATCTGGCTTAGTTATCTTTATCAATGCGCTCTTCAACCATAATTTGATATACTCTTGCATGGAGGAAACTGTTGTCTCGTGTTTAATTCTTGCATTGAATAATTTTTTCTCAATATCTCTAATATCAAAACTGAGTTGGTGCAATGTATCTTGAACATCTTCATTCTTATTTACATAGAGAATCAGCCACTTTTCTACTTCCTCTTCTGAGTATTCAGTTATTTCATTGAACTCATTTTCCCATGAAACTTTTAAGGCATCCAATTGTTCTTGTAACTGATATTTAGAAATTAGAATTGAATCCAGTATCAAAAGTGGGTCCCTCATCTCCTTCGTCAAATCAACAAGCTTTAAAAATAAGTCACCCATTTTTCTATTTATGACATCACATTCCTCTAGTAATTCTTTTAAACATTCAATCATTTTTATCCATCCAACATTGATCTTCCTTAATATTATTTTTTAAGGGAGATTTTTCTCTCTCCTTTTCATGTCATTCATATTAGATATTTTGGTAGAGAATATGCCAACAACTTCCTAGTATAATTTTTCATCATTGTCCAGGTCATTTTGGAGATATTATTTGAAATCTATAATCCTTGAAGAAAGTATAGTAGAACTTGTACCTAGATCCCATATATCAAAGATTAGAGCAATTATGTTTTTTATATTTTCTCTAATAAATTGTTTGATGGTTGTCAATAATTTTGAATCACCCCTTATCCTGGAGCTTGGTTTATGAGCGTCTTTTAAAGCATTGAGAGGTTGGATGGTGTCAATTGGCCCAGTGAACAAAGGCTTTGGTAGTAAGGCATTCTCTAATTATTTTATTTTTTCTTTCAAGACTTGGTTTTCTTGTTCAATTTAATCAATTGAGGACTTGAGTGCTTCTCTGGTTGCTTAGTGAAATTGCATGACTTTTGAGGGTTTTATCTATAGTAAATCAATCTCATAGTTCCACTTCTCGACAACATTTTTATTTTTCAAATTAATTTTTCATTCGACATTTTTTAGACTCTTTTTTAAAGGTCGTGTGGTGCAATGTAACAGATTCCTCCTCAAAAATGAATGGCTCTTGGCAAGACAAATCTTGTGTTATTTATTTGTTTTCCAAAAATATTTCTGTGTCCTAATCAGTCTCTTCTTCTTCTGCATATACTTCCATATATTTAGGTTCAGGTACTGGAATTTCCTTCTCTCCCTTATGAATTACATCTATTTTTATTTTGAGTGATACAAGGGAAGTATGAGCTTTTCCACTATTTCCTTTTGGAGGGTTTTCATCCCCTCCTACACCATAATTTCCCGAATTGGAATTATTTTGGCCAAGAGTGCTTCCCTGGGTCTGGTTTTTCGTCGAAGAATTCCTTTGTGACACATTTGGTGAACTAGGGTTAGGTTTACCACTTCTCATGGTTCAACCCTTTTGTTTATGTTGGTCATTAGTGTTGACCAAGGTGTCAGGATCATCACCAACTTTGTCAGGGATAGCTTCCATGGGGTTTTGATTATCCCCACCTCCTTCTTTAAATTGAGTATTCTTTACAAATGATGAGTCATACTCTACTGCAAACATATGTGTTGTAAATAAATCATTGGGGTCAAATCCTGGAATTTCAGGGACTTCTCTTAGTTTGAAATTATCAAAATTATTAGCAAGTTCATCCAGATGGGAAATATTTTTGACAGTGATTTCCCCAATTTTTTAGCGCAATGGAATGAACCACTTTTCTCTCTTCTCATGAAATAAATGTGCCCATAACTTGTATTGCTTACAGACTTCAATAACAAAAAATTTATTTAACACACAAAAAAGGAATAAGGAGGGGTTTTCCTCGAAACCATGCATTCTTATGAAGCTGAAATCATCCAAGGTTTCGAAAATCCCCTTTCACGCTAAAAAGGTAGCATCTTATATAGACAATATCAATGTGGTCAGGCCATAAACTAGATTCTTGAAAGTAGACAAGAAGGCATTCTAAACTTCATAAAAATCATATGGAGCTTTGTGTTTCCACAATGTTGGATACCAAAATTGCACTGGGTCTTTTCCAAAATCAATGCTCCTTACTCAAGGCAAGTCCTTAAAGATATGGCAATATGAAATTGTGAAAATCAGGTAGGAACCCATGAAGAATTTCTTATTTTTCTATAAATTTACAAGTTGGAAAGAAACTTCACTCAAAATAATGTGATCCTAGTCAAATAAAATTCTCTTTTGAACAGAGAGATCTGAGACTTATAGTACATATCTTGAGACAGTGGTTGTAGATTCATGCCCAATAATTGTGGAGAATAATCAGGAAAACTCTTTATAGGGGTATTTAAAAGAACATTCCTCTATATGGGTGGAGCTCTTAGAGTAGTCCAACAGCTTCAAAAGAAAATTATCCAAGGTTTTTGTCCCTCCATGGTTGGCCTTTAAAAAGGCATCTCTTCTGAACTCTTGAATTTCATAGTAGGCCTGAGGAGCCTAAGCATCCTTCTAAATACTATGGGTGCTAGAGAAATAGGCATATTCCCCTACAATTGAATAATCCTCTTTTTACTATTGAAATTGTCAATGCACCAAATAATTGGCTCCTTAAAATTTGATACTTCTAGCATACAATCTGTCAATGATATTCCAGAAGTCCAAACCTTGTTTGAATTATTTTCTTAAAGAGGGAGTGTTTTATACCATTTAAATGCCTTAGACCATTGAAAAGAGCTAATATATTTACATTTTGGCCTCAATAGAGCCCTTTTCTCTGATTTGGCATATTTGGCAAAGGATGATTAGAACGAAAAGGTGGTGGTTTTGTCGTAATAAGAATTTACAATGAGGATTTTAATTCATTACTAAATTCTCCACATACTTACTTAATATCACAAATTGTAGCTCTTAGTTCAAAATTGTTAACTCTATGATTTGATTGGCTTTAAGGAGGGGAAATTATGAGAATTTTGTCATTAAAAAAAATTGAATTCACCTCATGTGTCGATCGATCTGGTGGTATGATCATACATGTTATCAAAAATGGGATTGTGCACTGGGATGTATGAAAAAAGTTTAAGTATGAAGGCGTGAATTGAGTGATGGGGAGTGAGAAATGATGATTATGGAATGCAGGGTATGGAAGGGAAGATGTATGGAGAGTTTCACATCCACAACTGGAAAATACACTAAGTAAAAGAAAGATTCATTGTGTATGTTACGGGAGAATAAGAGTCATTTTAGAGTAAGAAGGATGTGGTGTTGTGGGATTGCAGGTTGTGGGGTCTTTTGGAATATTGTTTACCCTATAATGGTACCCCCACAAATAGAAAAATGACTAAGTATGGAGAAAGAAAAGCAGAAAAATAGTTAAGTGTTGATGTTAGAGACTTGCAGGTTTTCATACTTATAATGGTTATGGGTAGTGTTAACACAACTCATAAAAAGAAAAAAGTGGCTAAGTGTAGAATATACAAAAAAGGAAAAATGACATAAAATACTAGATATTTGATGACTGAAAAAGTGATGAACAAATCCTTATATANCTTTCAATCACAATATATAAACTTCAAATTCATCAATAGTATTCAATAGTTTATCTCTTATGCATATAGTATATTATTGCATCATAAACAGTACCATTCATCAGTGCATAATAAACAACCACGGATGCATAGTACACTAGAATTTACGTGCAACAACAAATGGGAGAAAACCATGGAATTATTTCTTATATATATCAATAATGCATTCATAGAAAGTGTTGGTATAGGGGAAGACCTAGGGTTCACTCCAAGAGTGCACCAATAAGCCCTAACTATTGGCCCTTTCGGCAACACCTGCGAAGCAGATGCAGTCTCACCCGAAGTAGCTAAGAGGGGGGTTGCAGGATAGAGATGTATTGACGCAGGTGAGCTCATTGCTCCTCCACTCACCCGCTCTCAGGATCGTTCAGATTCCCTTCTTTGAGCTGAAATTGGCTCTTTAGATTCCCTCGAGAACCTCCGCTCAATTACCCGATCCACAGGTCCTTCTAACTTCCCTTCACGGCCTTCAACACTTGATCGTGGTTATACCCGACTCTGTATCAGGGTTCAGGGTTTCGGTGTTTACGCTGTCGAGAGTTCTACACCTCTCTAACTCCCAATTTTCGATGGGCTCCTTAGGTGCTAGCCCTGCTGGCAGTGTTCCTGGTCCATATGACCGTCTTCACATGACCGCAACCTTGTATCACCCTATCGAGATTTGGGGTTTCGTGATCTCCAATGTCACGAACCTCTGTCTCTTCAAACTCCTGATCACCGATTCTCCGATGAGCACTTTTCTCCGCGCGCTGGTCCTCCTGGCTCAGCTCCGACACATACAACCATGCATCCACAAGACCGTGATCAATCCTCCTATCAGGTTTTCAGGGTTTGTGATGTTGCGATGCACATGTATTCGCAACCCCCGATCCTCCGATCCTTGATGTTCCTTGGCCCTCCAAGAAAATCCATGGCCAATGTGACCAGTCTTCGTGACCGCAACCTTACCCCGTCGGGGTTTCGGGGTTTTCAATGTCACGATGAAAACGCCTACGGGATTCCCGATTCTCTGTTTAGTTGACAGTTGTCTTCCACCTCAGCACTGTCCTCCTCCTCTGATGTTATGACAGCTGGCTCCCACTATGGCTCTGTCTTCCAATTGGCTCTCGACCTTTGATCCGCCACCTGTCCTTCACTGAGCACCTGGGTGGCCCCACACGCTCCTCCGTCGGGATATCGCGAATTGTGACTTCAAGCTGCAAGAGTTTCTTGCCTCCGGAAACTCTGATATGCCGATCTCCGACTCCTCGGGATCCTCTGACATGCATCCTCCAAGAAAACGGTTCAAAGCTTGTCGAGAAATCGTGTATCACGATTTCTTGTTGCACAAATTCTTTGCTCCCGGGATCTCCAATATCCCAATTCCCGATTTACCGATGAAGCCTCCTGTCGAGCTTTCCCCGGTAGCTCTCGGTCGCTGCCACATGTCCTCTCCAAATGGACGGTCCTGATCATGTCGAGATTTCGGGACTTCCGATGTCCTGTTTCCCTCAACCTCAAGAACTCTGATTCTCCGAGTGTCGATATCCCGATCCTTCGATGGATTCCTGCCACATGTCCACCGAACGGATGGTCCAGATTATGTCGAGGTTTCCGACCTGTAAGTCCCCGATGTCTTCGTCCACGGGAATATCGATTTCTCGATGCGCCTAAACGTCGATGGCGCTAGATCTCCACCACGTGTTCCTCTTCCAACGGACGGTCCAGATCCCGTCGGGATTTCGTGACTTGCACTGGCCCAACTCACACAACCTCGAGAGCTCCAATTTCCTGATGGTCGATATCCTGATGACTAAACCTCATGCAGCTTCCGCAGATTCGACGGTTGTCGGGACTATGATCTAAGATCTGATGGCTCAGATCATTTCCCCTGCACACTCCTCCTGGATATGAAAATCAACGACTCAGATCCTATCGGTCAATCTAATGGCTGCTATACTCCCCCCTGAACTTCCTGCGTGCCTCCTCCTACGCTTAACCTTCATGCACCTTCTCCCAATCCGACAGCTTACGGGATTCCTTCATGAGATCCGACGGCTGTAGGTCTCCTCTTCCTTTAGGCTCCTCCTGAGCTCCTCCTGGACGTAAATTCGCCAACGGTCCAGATATTTTCCTTCCGTCGATCTGACGGCTGATGCTGCTCCTCCATGATTCCCTACGCGCTTTCATCCCAGACTTGGGAGGATTTAAATCTTTCAAAGGTCTCGGCCTTTGCCATCTCTCTACGAGCTCCTCGAACCTGAGCTTCACTAATGCGCGTAAAAGCGTTGTTCCTCCTAAGCTTCCTCCTTCTTCTGAACCCTCTGAGGATTCTTTGACTCCTATGTCTCTATAGAGTCTTTACGTGCAAAGAGCTCTCTGTCCTGAGCTTCCAAGAGTACTCAGACCCCTTGGGGGATTTTATCTTCTTCTCCCTCAGATGGAGAATACTTAGGTGATCTTCTGGCTATCCTGCTCAAGCAACCTCTTACTGAGTCTCTTTGGGTGTTCAGCAACCCAGTGAAGATCCCTCGGTGGACCTTCTTTTGATGTACAGAACTCCAAGAGTTCTCTTCTCTGCTATGCCTTCTTGCACACCTTCTCGACGCCCTCCTGGCGGAGTGTCTTCTCTTCCACAGAATGCTCAACAGTCTTGTCTTCCTCCCTTGTGCACCTATGCACTTGCTCGATGCCCACCTGGCAGAGCTTCTCAGAATCCTCAGTGATTCTGGTCTTTCTCAAACTCTCTACAGAGTTTTTCTTCCTCCGTGCACCCCTGTACACACGCTCAACGCCCACTTGGCATAGCTCTATAGAATCCTCCATGATTCTATCTGCAACTGTGTTCTCACCCACACAGCCTTACCTCCTGAGGTGTTCAGTAACCTCACAGGTCTTCTTCCTGAGTTGTTGACTTCAGTACTATGCCTCAGCACATCTTTGTCTGACTCCTCAGAGTTCAAAAGTGCATCCTCTATGCACGGCTCTCAGAACCCTCAGCGTTCTATCACACCCTCCTAGTGTGAAGCCTCAAAGACCTTCAACCTAAAATCAAGCGAACTCCTGCAGAATGCATCCACATGACATACATTCACAGCATATACAAAGAACACATACAGGCATGCATATAAGACAGAATAATGCAGGAAAAACTGCTCTATTTATATTAAAATGGCAAATGCCTGTATTTTTACAAATGGTGTTCCTGAGCTCTCTCTGGCTCTTCTCATCTCTACCTCAACTTCACTCACTCAAAATGAGATCCGAAAATATCTTTTTCCTGAGGGGTTCATGGAGTGCTTCCCTCCAATATTTACCTACCCTAATGAATTACATTCAATGGGCTATCTAGTCCAGAATCAGATCTAGATCTCAGCCATACACATATTAAATGCCTATCTTATCTACAGCCTATGCAAAGGCATGGATTCTATGGCTCACCAACCTAAGACATTAAATTACATTGAATTTCAAATTGAAAATGAGGTTGCGCCTCTCTTCAGCCTTTGAATTCATGCACGACTACGTGGCTGGTTGGTTGGCTGGCTACATGGAGAGATGCTCCTGCATCATGTATACAACCAGGGGAATATCAAGTGGAACTAATACAACAATAATGCAGCATTCATATATATCTTATCATTTATATCTACTCCATGCAGCTATACATATGATCTAGCACAATAATGTAAATAACAGTGTAACAATGACAAAGATCCAGGTATCAATCACACATAAAACACAAAATATATGTGGTTCACCCTCTCTCTAGGGCTACGTCCATAGAACTGTGCTTAGGATATATTAAGGTAAAGCTTACAGTTCTAATATGCGCTCTTAGTCAGCAGATCTTCTCTCCTCTTATCTTTGTCTCCCACCTTCCTGTGCACCCAGCTACAGGACTTGATTTTTGCACCCAGTTGAAGATCTTATAATACCAGAAGGCTCTCTCTCTCTCATCACTCCTCTCTCTCACACAGTACAATAATCTCTCAACAATCAATATCAATACCCAACTCTAGTATCAACCCGACCTAGGTCCTCTCGACCTCTATTTATACATTACGGTCCCTCACCGATAGCCTCAGGTCGAAACCTAGGTGTCAAAACCCTAATTACCAAAACCCTAGGTCAAATTGAACCACTTTTTTCAGGCTTCATCGGCCTGTCTTTCCTTCTTCATCTCACTATGCTCCAAAGCATCCAATGATGGATTTCTCTACTTGCTGAGTTTTCCACGATCCTTCTTCCTTTTTGATCTGTCATCCCTGATCTTCTCTTCCAACGGCTTTCTTTTCTATACTTCGCTCCATCCTTCCTTCTCTTTTTCTCACTTCGATTCAATGACAGTTACTGTGTCTCCCATGAAGCTCGCTTTTTACCTTTCCTTCTTGTTCTTCGATTCCTTCCATAACCAAGGGCCAACAAGAAGCACCAACTTTCCAGTTATCTAATACCAACTAGAAGGAGGCTCCAACCCCCTATTTACAAGCTTCAACCTGAAGGAAGCTACAAGTCCCTAAATTCTCTAACTACAACTAGAAGGAGGATACAACCCCCTGATTTATAGGATCCAACCTAAAGGAATATCCAACTCCTTGTATTCTCTGGCTCTAACTAGAAGGATTCTATGACCCCCTGATTTATAGACTCCAACCTGAAGGAAACTCCAACTCCCTATGTTCTCCGACACCAACTGGAAGGAGGATACAACCCCATTTCCTTGCCCCATCCTGCCCCAGTGAAATATAAGTGTAGACTCAACCTTTCACTACCATTGATATTGTCACTGCCACTGTCACTTCAACCTATCATGGTCATTGATATACCATTATCAACCAACTATAACATATCCACTCACATGGATACCAAAACCATCACCATACCATGTACATCAACAATGTACCAAAACATGTACCATACCATGTACATCAACCATGTACCAGAACCTATACCATACCATGTACCAAAACATGTACCATACCATGTACATCAACCATGTACCAAAACCTATACCATACCATGTACATCAACCATGTACCACAACCTATACCATATCATGCATGTGCCAAGATCTATCATAAACCATGTACTATGATATGTGCCTCATCCATATACCATATCACTGTTAGGGTCCTAACCTGCACATAGGTAGAACAATATATTCGGATGTAATAAAGGTCAATATTAATAAGGCCTTTCAATAAAATAGAATAAGGCGGATGTAAGAAGACCTAATAGAAGATTCCGCTTATAGAGGGATCTTCCTCTATATGCTTCTTTTTAGTATAAATAGGATTCAAGGGTATGAGAACCCTAGCTTGGATATTATTATAATAGAGCTCTATTCAGTTGGAGGTTTCCCCATTGAAGAGGCCCGTGAACATTGCTTTCAGATTCAAAGTGTTATTTCTGTTGTTATTCATATATCATTTCAGTGTTATTGTGGTGAATGTTCTGGTTATATTATTGTTATTCTGCCATTACTAGCATTTTATTTTGATTCTGCATACATTTTATATCTGGTATATTACAAGTGGTATCAGAGAACTTTCCTCGGCAGAAAGTGTGGGTTAAATTTTTTTCAGGGTAGAGACGTATTCTGGCGTCTTTAAGCCACAGAGATCTGTCGTTACGCGGATAAATCTGTGATTGAGGGATTCATACACGCAGGAAATACAAGTGGTACTTAAGCGCACATCTATTGGCCACCCTTGTAACCCCTGTTGGTACCCCTTCGAGTGGTAGCACATCAAACAACACCTGTGTACAGATCAACCTAGATTACTTGAAGCCCTCTTTAGATAAATCAATCGGTCGCCTGACTGTTATAGTGTCACCGAGAACAACACTCAGGAAGATACTCTCTAGTACCTAGGTAGTCGGGTAGTATGGCTAAGGGTACAGTCTATCCTCCTTAGTTAGTGCCTTGAGATATTGGATCGAGTAGTACTGTTGGACCCCACACATATATCAGAGAGCTATAGCACAGGGAAAACCCTTGTCTGTAGAACCCTTGAATACCTAACCCTTGGGGACAGAAACATAAACAAATTAAAACAGACAAGATCTATTGCCGCACAACTATGTTTGGTTTTCCAAGTAAATACACATTTCTTTCTAGTTAAGCATTTGGGCATTTTCTCTCTACAATATTCTTCAGACCAGAGTATAACTCCTTAAAATAAAAAATAAAAAATAAAAAATAAAAGTCTGGAAATTTTTTCACCATTATTTGAGACCTATTCCATTGGATTCATCTCTTCGCCCTTATCACATTCATCCATATCATTTTTTGGAAAAAAAAATTACCCCTCCCGCCCCTTTTCAGTTTCCCATCCTCATGGCCCATACTCATAGCCAAGACTTGGAAGTTCGCTTCAACACCTTGCAATCTGGTCTCATTGAGACCCAACAAGAATTGAAACAACTCAGTGCAATTGTTGTTGCCATCAATACAACCATGCAGTCCTCAATGGGGGAAATCAAACAAGACCTCACCACCTATCTTGAATCAGTATATTTGGCACTCTGCACCAAACTGCATATCCCTACAGATAACCCTTCCTCTTCCTCACCTCCACATACTGAAGGTGACCATTCCTCTCATTCCCATACCTTGCAGAACCATCACTTTCAATGTGACCTACTCCTTTTGTGGGTGGATGTGACCCAATTTGATGGCTCGGACCCCACCAGTTGGGTAACCCAAATGTAACATTACTTCTCTTTATACGACATTACAGATGACTTGGCCAAACTCCGGTATGGTGTTCTCCATCTAGATCAAGAACGTTGGCAATGGTGGGAATGGAAAAAAACTTCTCGTCAAGGGTATATTTCTTGGACACACTTTGTGGAAGAGCTTTATGAACACTTTGACACTGACACCAACTATTTGGGCCATTTGAAAAAGATGAAACAATTAGGAACAGTGGAAGACTTTATAGTTGCCTTTGAGCGCCTGGATTTTAGAACAGAGGGCATGTCTTATGCCTTTTTCCGAGAGTGTTTTACCAACAGCCTCAAGGATTAAATTTGGGCCCATGTCCTCATGGCTCAGACTGAGAGTTGGGTGGAGGCTACCAAAAGAGCTAAAGAAGCACAACAGGTTGTATCTTCTCAAAACCGCAAACCCTCCTTTATCCCTTGCCCTAAACTAGTAAATCCCACTTCTCCCTCTGCTCCACTAAAGATCCAAAAATTGATCAGGGCTGAAATGGTTGAACACCAACTCAAAGGCCTTTTTTATAATTGTGATGACAAATATTTCCTGGGCCACAAGTGTGAAGAACAAAATATTTTTATGGCCATCTCCGAGGAGATTTCAAAAGAAGATGGAGAAACTCCCTCTGTGTCTGAGTCACTTGAATCCACTGACATAACCCCTCCCTCGAACCCTCCCAAAGTAGAACCGGTCATTTCCCTCAATGCTCTCACTGGATTCTTCGCTCCCCAAATCCTCAAGCTAATTGGTTACATCAAGCATCGAAAGGTCATCATTCTAGTTGATAGTAGTAGCACCCATAATTTTATTCATCACCGCATTGCCTAAGAAACTCATTGCTACATCCATGTCGTCAATAATTTCCAAATCATGATTGCCAAAGGTGGTTCCATGAAATGTGGAGAGCGTTGTGAAAATGTATGTCTCCAAATTGGTGACTACCACCTGAAATCCCATATGTTTTCTATCGACATGGGAGGTTGTGACATTGTGTTGGGTGGAGACTGGATAAGGACTTTGGGTCCCATTCTCATGGATTTTAAATACTTAACCATGCAATTCAACCAGGAGAGCCACCAATATAAGTTCCAAGGCATCATTGTTGGTTCACCTGATATCATTAGTTCCCATCACATGGAAAAGCTGCTCAAAAAGGGTCATTTTGGTGTTATCGCCCAACTCCATGCCATACAAGCAACAAAGACACCCTCAGTACCGTAAGACCACCAAGCCATCCTTTCTAAACATCAATTGGTCTTTTCCACTCCCCAAGGCCTACCTCCTTCCCATGGTGTTATGATCATTCCATTCCCCTTGTACCTGGAAGCCTTCCTCCCAACATCCATCCGTATCGTCACCCATTTTCCCAAAAAAATGAAATTGAGAAAATGGTCCAGGAACTGCTTAATGCAGGCATTATCCACCCTAGTATGAGCCCCTGCTTGTCTCCTATGGTCATGGTCCTGAAGAAAGAAGGTTCTTGGTGAATGTGTTCTAACTTCCGTGCCCTCAACAAAGTTACCAACAAAGACAAATTCCTCATTCCTGTCATTGATGACTTCCTGGATGAATTGAGTGGCACCCAATTCTTCACTAAACTGGATCTTCGTTCGGGCTACCACCATATACGTATGAAAGAAGCAGACAATCCCAAGACTTCCTTAGAACTCATGAGGGCCACTATGAGTTTTTGGTCATGCCCTTTGGCTTGTGTAATTCCCCCTCCACCTTCCAAAGCCTCATGAATCATGTCTTTCGTCCTTTCCTCCACCATTTTGTCTTAGTTTTCTTTGATGATATCCTCATCTATAGAAAAACCTGGACATACCATCTTGCTCATGTGGATCGAGTTCTCCATCTACTCTCTTAGCACCAACTTTTCCTGAAACAGTCTAAATGTGCTTTTGGCGCCTCAGAAGTAGAATACTTGGGTCATCTGGTTGGCAAAGATGGCGTCAGGGTGGATCCTAAAAATATTGAAGCTATGTAAGATTGGCCTCACCCAAAGACTCTTAAGAGCTTGCGTGTATTTCTAGTCTTAACAGGGTATTATCGCAAGTTTTTTAAGAATTATGGGAAGATTGCAACACCTCTCGCTGCTCTCCTCAAAAATAACTCTTTCACTTGGACTCCAGCCACTACTCAAGCTTTTCAAACCTTAAATATGGCCATGTGCAGCACTCCAGTCCTCGCCCTTCCTGATTTCACAAAGACCTTTTTGTTGGAATGTGATGCCTCAGGGAAAGGAATTGGTCTTGTCCTTATGCAAGAGGGTCAACCTTTGGCCTTTACCAACAAGAAACTATCTAAAAGAAATCTGGGCAAATCCATCTATGAAAAGGAAATGTTGGCTATTATGCATTTCATGGATCTGTGGCGTCCTTATCTATTGGGGAAACATTTCCAAATTAAGATAGACCATCAAAGCCTCAAGTATTTTCTGGAACAACGCATTTCCTCCCCAGAACAACAAAAATGGGTGACTAAACTCTTTGGATATGATTATGAGATCATTTATAAGAAAGGAAAAGGCAATGTGGTTGTGGATGCACTTTCCCAAAAATATGAAGATGAAGGATCCCTTTTTTCTCTTTCATTCATTATACCAGATTGACTCCAAGCCGTTCGCCAGGAATGGCTACAAGATCCCAAAATTTTGCAGTTGATCCACCAATTTCATTCCAATGCTCCAGCTTCCCCAGGGTACTCTTGGCTCGATGAGGAACTTCGATACAAAGTCCATTTGTATTTAAGTAAACAATCAAATCTTAAATCCACGGTACTTTCTAAGATTCATGCTACACCCACAGCAGGGCACTCCGGGTTCACCAAAACCTATGACAGGGTCAAACGTTCCTTTTTTGGGGATGGTATTAAATAGGACATTCGTAATTTTGTAGTTGAATGTGATGTGTGTCAATGCAACAAGGGATAAATAGTCAAATCGTCGGGCACAGTACAACCACTCCTGATTCCACCTACTATTTGGAAGGATATCTCTATGGATTTTATTACCGTCTTACCCAAATCGGGAAATAAATCCGTCATCATGGTGGTTGTTGATCACCTTTCCAAGTATGATCATTTCTACACCCTTCAACACCCGTTTACAGCATCCATAGTGGCTCAAATCTTCATGGATCAGGTCTTCAAGCTTCATGGCATGTCACACTCTATTGTTTATGATCGCGACCCAAATTTCACAATCAATTTTTGGCAAGAACTGTTCAAGATACGCGGCACCAAATTGCATCTCAGCACAGCTTATCATCCCCAGACTGATGGCCAAACGAAATTTTTCAACAAGTGTTTGGAAACATATTTGAGGTGTTTTTCCTTAGAAAAGAAAAATCAGTGGGCTCAATGGTTACCCCTAGCTTAATGGTGGTACAACACTTCATACCATATAGCTACATGCATGACTCCTTTTGAAGCGGTATATGGACAGAATCCACCTTCAGTTCTCTCATATTTACCGGGTGCCTCGAAGGTCCAGGTGGTTGACCTAACACTTACAGCTCGAGAGGCTATTCTTCATACCCTTAAAGAGAATTTGTTCATGGCACAGAATTGCATGAAGCAGCAAGCAGATCAAGGTCGCTCTGAACGTCAATTTACAGAAGGGGATCAGATGTTTCTTCGATTCCACCCTTACAAGCAAAATTCCCTCAAGAACGAGCATTGTCAGAAGCTAGCGCCCAAATTTTATAGTCCTTATACTATGCTCAAGCGTGTGGGGCAAGTTGCCTATCAGTTAGATTTTCCCAGCCATTCGAAGCTACATTCTTTTTTTCATGTTTCATGCTTAAAGAAGGTGATTGGAGCTAAGTGCCAAATTCAAACCAACCTTCCAGAGTTAGGTGAAGAAGGATCCATTTGGCTACAGCCAGAAGCAGTTTTGGACCAATGTGAGTGTCGCCTACATCAGAGAACCATCAAGGAAGTGCTAGTCTGGTGGAAATATACAACTCCAGCATACACCACTTGGGAACCAACTACCATTCTGCAGCAATTTCCTCATCTCAAGCCTTGAGGACAAGGTTGTTTTTAAGGGGGTGGACATGTTACGGTCCTAACCAGCACATAGGTAGAACAATATATTTGGATGTAATAAAGGTCAATATTAATAAGGCCTTTCAATAAAATAGAATAAGGCGGATGTAAGAAGACCTAATAGAATCTTTCGCTTCTAGAAGGAGCTTCCTTTAGATGCTTCTTTTTAGTATAAATAGGAGTCGAGGGTATGAGAACCCTATCTTGGATATTATTGTAATAGAGCTCTGCTCAATTGGAGGTTTCCCCCTCGAAGAGGCCCGTAAACATTTCTTTCAAATTCAAAGTGCTATTTATGTTGTTATTCTTATATCATTTCAGTGTTATTGTGGTGAAGGTTCTGGTTATATTGTTGTTATTTTTCCATTACTAGCATTTTATTTTGGTTCTGCATACATTTTATATCTGGTATATTACAATCACTCATGATATGTCCCAATCATGTCATACACCATGTACCATAATATATCATCAATGAAGTGCCTCAATAATATGATAGCATCACCATGACATATACCAAACCAGATACCAAGATAGCCAAGATATGCTTCTAATCAATGTACCATTACATTACCAATATGTTTCTCAACATGTACCAACATCACCAAGACATGCCTCAAGAATGTAACACAACATCAATGTATGTACCTCAAACATGTGCCATAACCTCATCAAGAAGTGCCTCAAACATGCATCAATATCACCAATAAATGTACCTCATACATGTGCCAAAACTATGCCTCACACTGTGCACATAAGATGTGCCTCAAGCATGTACCAATGTCTCAACACGATACCAAAGACATGCCTCAATAATGCACCATAACATCACCAACGTGTAACCCTCAAAACATGCATATAGACATACCTTTAAACATGTAGCTGACCTGGTGCATTGTGTTATTGACCTACAGACCTTGCTCAGCCTCAACAACCTTGTACAAGCATCATTCCTCAAATTTGTCTTAGCCTCATTGGATGAAGATTGTCCTCACGCGAGGCCTCGCTTGACGAGCACAACCTGACTCGTAGGGGTTCCTCATAGGACACCAATAGTCTAACCTACAAGGATCATCCAAACTAGGGTTTTTCATAAACCCCCGCTCACCTCTGCAATCCCGAAACTTTCTCCTTCACTCTCCTTCACTACCTTACATTCATCATCTTAGATTATCCAATAGATCACTTTCTCACTTGATATATATTCAATAAACTTTCTTGTAAAAATGAGAAGCTTCTTGGAGTGTATTTATACTTTTCCAAGTGACTCATTTCCTTAACTTTAGGGTTGACCTGTTATAATTGTTTTACTCTTAATTAATGACTTGCAACCATTTAGGGGCTTCTTAACAATTCTTCGGGGCTTCCAACTTCATGAACTCATAACTCCTCAACCATGAGGAACTACGTGACGTACCACCTAAATTTGGAAATGACATGATGAGGACTATCCATCTATGAGTGTGTTACCTGCATTTACACTATCCTTCTTGTCCTTACTCCACAAAAAACTTCGAGCTTCATGACCACACCTCTCGAGATTCGTGTATACTTCTTCAAATTATTCTATTACATTTGTTGACCTCAATGACAACCAATTCTATTGACATCAATGAAAATGAGCTTAGCAATAATCTCCCCCTTTGGAATTGATGACAACGCTCATACTCCACCTGTGACTAATTCTCATTATCTTTCTCTTCTGATGTTTCTCTCCCCATGTTTCTCTCCCCCTTTGACATCAATGGCAAAGGGTATCTCTCTTTGGGGATGCTCCCCCTATCTTCATGCTTCTGATATTTCTTTTTTTTATCTTTATTTTTCTCCCCCTTTGTCATCATGGGAAAAAAGGGTAACTCTCCTTATTGATATGTCTAAAAATGTCTTCATGCATCTGATCTTTCTTTCATGGTCTCTTTCTCTGATGATTTATCTCCCCTTGAATTCTTTGCAAGATGTTGTGTAGATAAACGTGGGGATTCCTATATATATTTTCTTTCATCTCTTCCAGGGTTGCTTTTCCATTGGTGATTCTTCTTGTAATTCACTGACATATATAAAAATCATTCAAGGTTACTTGTCTTCAAATATTCAAGTCTTGTCATATGAACTGACATCAATGACATAGTCATCCAACAATCTTCTCTTGATCATATAACTATTCCTGAAGGTTTCTCTTTTTCTTGCTATGCCTTTCACTGATTTCCTTCCTATGACTAACTAATTTCACCTGTCAATTGTTGGGACCACATATTGTACCTTTTTGCTCATACTTTTTGCCATTGTTATACCCTTCATCACCTGTATTTAGACTCATATTATCACATCATCTGATCACCCCAAGGTATACAACGTCCTTTCTCATCACTATATGTTTAATTTGTTTTGCATAACACTTTACATTACTTTTGAACCTAACCATTGATTAGAAGTGCAGAAGTGTCCATATTTGCAGAATAGTATTTCAGCTCGATGCTGAAACACAAAACTGCCCAAGCCGCTGTTGAGCTGATGCTGAAACACGGAAGCTGCTACACAGCCCAAGGACGCATATGCCGAAACACGGAGCTGCTACACAATCCGAGGATGCATATGCCGAAACACGAAGCAGTTACACGGTTCATGCAGATGCTGAGACACGGAGCTGGCACTCAGTTCAGAACAGATGCTGAGACACAGAGGAGGCTGCCACGATGCTGAAACACGAGTCCTGACAGCTAGC
>ML783824.1:0-17821 GCA_009831015.1 Picea engelmannii | reverse complement strand
TCTTTACTACAACACTAAATGCTTTTGGAATTGAGCATATACAGTGCGTGGCTATCTTTGAAACAAAAGACTTCCCTGGGTTGATAATTTATGTTTCACTTGGTTGTTTGAAATTAATTAAGCAATTATAGTGACCAACATCAATATGCTTTATCCCCTGTTATGCATCTTATTTGACTCATTTCTTTTCTATCTACCATATATCTCATGAATCCATCTCTATTCATAAAATTGTCCATGATTCTACTACTCAACTACACACAATGTTGACCCATCTGTCAATTTACCATTCTAAATACTTCTTCGGATCTTTTGCAATCGATCACTACATATTCCTTCTTTTAAAGCTATTTGTTCAATCTGCAAATCAGATTCTACATGTCTACACCAATCTGTATTGAATATGTCCATGTCTGAATACATACCTGGAATCCTCTATACAATCATGAATCGCTACTTGAAAAGTGAACCAATGATATTCTTTGTAACTGTCAGTCGATACTTGCATGGGAATGTGTTAGCACTCCAAGAGTCACTCCCAGACTGCAAATGTGAGTAAGCTTGGTAACATATAAATAAAAATAATGTATTGGTTTTGTGGATCAAGAAAAAGAAAACAAGGAAGGGAAAGGATAGTAAGTTGTTGTAAATCAATGATGAACCATTGGGCTATGAAGTCAAGCAAACACCTTGTTCATTAAATGCAATTAATCTGCATATCAGATAAAGGTTTGTTAAATATAGGAAGAAAAAGATAACACAAAGAAGAAAATCCATAAAGTAGAGATCCTCTCTGCATAAATGAATCCAAGGTACTTGAATGTAAACAATGACTAATAGGCAAGATACATCAAATCCTCAGATGCTCAAGAATCCATTAATCAAAGGAAACCATGATCCTCAAGGTGTACAATTCATTCAAGTAAGAAGACAAGTTAGAAAAGAAAACAAGAGATACAATCTGATAACATAGATATCATGAACCTTCAATAATAGAAATGTTTACAAAAACAAAAGCCCCTCAGGGTTACAAAGATCACAGGAAAAGTGCCTCCTACATCTCTCTCATCTCTCTTGATCATGAATCCAACCTCCCTACCCTATTGTACAATGAATATATATCCATATTGGTCCTTTCCATCTCACCTATTCAAGCTCCAAACCCTTTCCCAAAATAGAAACAACTACAAGCAGAAAATGACACGTTCTAACTAATTTCCTGCTTTTCAGGAGGCGAAATTACGAACAATAGGCTTCCAAAATCCACTTTTAATTCTCAAAACATAACAGATGTGTAAAATATGAGAACGTTTTTTGTATATAAGATCATTATGAACACAAACCTCTCTCATTTTCTTTAAATTCACCTCCAACTGGCCGAAATAGGTGTCACAAAAACATGTCTCAAACAAGAAAGAAAACTAAAAACATAGGGCTCAAATATTATTTTGAATCTCCCAATCCGTGACACTTGTGTGAAAAATGAAAGAGGTTAATTTTCTTGGGTCTGTTATTGACAATAACCTCCTTTTTATTTTTAAAATTCATCTTATTTCACCTGGAAATCCTCCTGGAAGTCAACAAGTCAAAAATGCCAGTTCAACAGTCTTAAAACAGAGTTTCAGCAGCACGTTTTGTAGCACCACTTCTATGTCAAATAACTCTCTAACAATAGCACATTTTGAAAAAATGAGAGATTTTTTTGTTATTTGATATGTTATGAACAAAAACCTCCTCCAGTTTTTAAAAATACCTTCTCAGTTGTTCGTAATCCAATTTTTAAGTTAGTCACTCAAAACTGGCAAAAGCGTCCAAAAATAACTCTGCACAATTTGGTCTCTGCCAAAATTTCGATAGCAAATTTCAGTAGTGCCCGCCTGTGTGTCTATGTGAAATTGGGTAGTGCCATCATAATTTGAAGCTACATCACTTCAACGTTGACAGATTTGGTAGCATCCGACATGAAAATGAATTTGGTAACAACCTATGGAATTCATAGCGCCATCATTACACTGCTTAACAAATTTGGTAGCATTTTAGGTAGTAAAATGGAAAACCATTCTATATAGACAATTTTGCGGTGCCATGGTGCTACAGAATGTCTATGCTTTTCTATATGATGAGACTAATCAAGAACCTTGATTTGATAGGTTAGAATCGTGTATATGCATGTAGAGGTTATTTAGTTTCTTATGGAGAGGAAAGCCTCTTCTGGCTACAAATTCTTGTGCTAACAGAATGTATTCTGGAAGCTTCTCTTCAAACAATCAATCTATCACAAGACATTCTTCACTTTTTTCATCGAGCCACTCTTAAACATCCTTCCCAAATGAGAGTAGGGGGTGAATCAGTATGAACACTATATCTGTGTGTCAATTTTATCAACAGTATATCATCAGTATATCATGAGCATGTAAACATAAGCATCATCACATCAAAAACATCACATATGTTTTATGTACTTGTTAAGTATCCATGTATGTCCATATGTCATAAACTATCTATAACACTGCTACTCAAATTTACACAATGTTGAATCATATAGAATTGCATTATCATGAAGGCTTCATGACTGCAATTGATCATCACATATTCTCATTTCTTCAAGTTGAATCAAATGTGTCCACTAGTATTCTCTATCTACTAATCAAACTCTACATGTATGGAACAGCCTGCACTGAAGATATCACTTCCTGAATATATATTTGGAATACAATCATAAACTTGTGTTGTCTGATTTCCTTGAATTTGTCTCTACATATACTTCAAACTGCTCGAAGGATGGTTCTCTGATCTGTGGTGGCTACTGTACCGACTCCCCCTTTTCATTATTCATATTCAGTGGGAGTTTCCAAGCCGAGTGGCTCAAAAAAATATCTGCTCTGATGCAGATTAATCTTCCTCCTTGTCTGTAGATTAATCATCTCTCTAAACTATGAATTCTTCCTTTCTTCCTATGGATTGATCTTACACTACAATTCCTTAAAGTACAATATCTTGGGCCTGTTCTTTATTCACCTGCTCTTCTTTTCTTTCTTGCACTACTGCAAATCTTGCAATCTCTAGGAGTTGTTCTTTATTCACTTTTTCTTCTTATTTTTCATTTCTTCTCGAAACCTTCCTGTATCTGACATATTCCTTTTTCCTTGTATATTTGTCTTCATCCCATACTATTTCCAATCCTGAGTGTATGACTTTATGGTGTCTTTCATTCATTTGATCTTCCTTTACCTTTTCTTTCTTTCTTTTCCAAACCTTCTTATATATGATATCAGTTTTATTTCTCAAAGAAGTATACATCATTCTTCTACAATCACAAGCTATGTGTCCATAGTTATGGAATTTGTAACATTCAATGTTATGTCGGGCCACATAAACATTTCTTTCTTGAACATTTCTTCCATAAGCCCTGCAATCTGCAACTTTATTTCCAGAGTTAGTACAATAAAAATAATGACCATAAAATAAATTTGCATACCTGGGAGTGAATGATATTTTTTGTGGTGTAGTCCTTTTGAATTCTTTCCTTGGTTGATCATGACCATGATTGAAGCTTCTTTGTGGCTTTAATGTGGAGGGTTTTCTTGAAGTTGTATCTCTATCATTTTTCTTCGATTCTAGTTGACCATGATTCCTTCCCTTGAGTACTTCTACATAACTCTTACTCTTCTCTTCATTCTTCTTTTATGTCAACCTGGTGTGCTTCTCTTCAACATTTTCTAATGATGATGATGTGTATGTTTCTCCTTCTTCAATGGTCTTGATGAACTTGACGATTTGAACTCTCAATGTGACAACTTCTTCTTCAAGCTTCTCAACCTCTTCTTCATCTTTCATCATCTGAATCTTCATGACTTCTTCTATTCTCTTTGCTTCTTCAAGGAGATTATTTATTTTTCAAGTCTTCTCTCTTCTTAACCAAATTATGCTTCAAGATTATTTAAGTCCTCGGATATTTCCTTGAGATGATTTGTCAAAATATTCTCTCTCTTCTCTTATTCCTTTCTTTTGGTTCCAAACAATGCTTCTCTTCCATTGCTTCATTTCTTAGTGTTTCTATTTCAGCTTCCAAACATTTCTTCTCTTCCATATGACTTTTGTATGTTTCTTCAATATTTATGGCTTCTTCCAGCTAAGATTTTATATTTGCGATGACCTATTGGGATTTTTCGTAAATTTCTTGAGAATGCTTCTTGACTAATTGTTCCTTAAGGAACTTGTTTTTCTTCCTTTATTTTGTCAATTCATATAAGGAACTTAATAATTCTTGACTAATTGTTCCTTAAGGAACTTGTTTTTCTTCCTTTATTTTGTCAATTCATATAAGGAACTTAATAATTCTTCTTCAAGGTCAACTATTCCTTCTTCACAATCTTCTTCTACTTAATCTGTCTGACATGATGAGCATGTTTCTTCTTGTTCAATACCTACACTTTATTTATTAGGATCTGACTCTGTGATGGGAGATTCCTTGGAATATAGATTATGTAGCTTATCCCAAAGTTATTTGGCTAATGAACATTTTCCCACTTTCTCTCTTACTGGATCAGGTAATCCTTCCTAGATGAAATCCATTACTATTTTGTTGTTTCTTTTTTATTCCTTCTTGGTTGCAGTCTTCATTTTCTTTGTAGCGGTGTATCCTATAACAATTTATTGCCAAACATCATATCCTTGTACCTATAAAAACACTTTCATTTGTATGCTCCATATCTCATAATCCAGACCATTCTAACCATTAAACATTGGTGCTCCATTCTCAATGTAATACATGACATTCCTTCTAGTGGTTAAACTATTTTCTTGAAGTACCTGCTCTAATTCCAATTGTTGGAATGTTGAGAGGGGGGGGTGAATCAGTATGAGAAATTTTACCACTTTTAACCACAATATACAAATGTCAAATTTATCAGCATTACATCATCAATATATCATCAATATATCATGAGCATGTAAACATAAGCATCATCACATCAATTACAAAGTACACCATAGTTTATGTGGAAACCCAAATGGGAAAAAACCACATAATGCTTTATATATATATATATATATATATATATATCAATAATACATTCTTAGGAAGCACTAATTTCCAAATTCTCCAACACCAACTCGAAGGAGGCACCAACCTAAAGCAAGCTACAACTCCATGAATTCTCTAGCTCCAACCAGAAGGAGGATACAACCCCCTGATTCTCAAGTTCCAACCTGAAGTAAGCTCCAACTCCCTAAGTTCTCTAGAACCAACCAAAAGGAGGCTACAACCCCCTGATTTGCAGGCTCCATCTCCTTGATTTCTATGGCACCAACCGAAAGGATGATACAACCCCCTTTCCTTTCCTCATCCTGTCACTCTGAAATATAAGTGCAGACCAACTTTCACTACCATAATCACCGCCACTTTCACTCTCACTGTCACTTTCATTGTCACTATCACTATCACTTCCACTGTCACTATAACATCAACCTGTAATTGATCAACCTGTCACTCTGTTCAACATGTCACTGTATCCAACCTGTCACTAATCAACCTGTCCAACCTGTCACTATTAACCTGTCACTGATCAACTTGTCCAATGTGTCATTTTCAGTGATACTCAACCAGATCCTTTCACATGGATCATATACCAAGGAAACCTCTCAAATATATGTCCAACATCACCAACACATGCCTCTACCAAGCATGTACCAAGATCACCAACATACCATCACAAGATATGTGTCTCAACCATGTACTAAATCATTCACCAAACCATCAACATGTACCATATCAATTAGAAATTGTGTACCACAACCTGTACCACACTAAGTGCATCAACCATGTGCCAACACCTGTACCAAATTGTGCATCAACCATGCACCAACACCTGTACCAAACCATCCATCAACCATGCACCACAACTATGCCAAACCATGCATAAACCATGCACCAACACATGTACCAAACCGTGCATCAACCATGCACCGTAACCTATACCAAACTGTGCATCAACCATGCACCATAACCTATACCATATGCCTCAACCATCAACCATGTACATCAACACCATACCAAGTATCAATCTTGTATCATATTATGTATCAACCATGTATATCAACAATGTACATTAACACTCATACCATACCATGTACCAATAATGTATTTAAACCATATACCATATCACTCAATCATGACATACACCATGTACCATAGGATATATCAAGTAAGTATTATCAATGGTGTACATCAAGCAAGTACCAACATCACCAAGAGTTGTATCTCATACATGTGATGTCATCTACCAAGTTTAATCCTCAACAATGTATCAATATCAATGACAACCATACACCATATGCCAATGCTTCAAGAGTATACCAAGAATAAGTCTCAAGAATATAGCAACATCACCATGTAGCCAAACCATACACCAATATACCAATAAAACCAAGATGTACTACTAGTCAATGTACCATACCAATATCTCCAAGATGTACCATGCATCAACAAAACATGCTTCTCAAGCATGTATCATACCATCACCAAGCATAAGATACAATAACATAAGCATGCAAGTGACTTGTAGTTGACATGTTGTATTGTAACAATGACCTATAACTCTTCCATAGACTTCAACAACCCAGTACCAACATTTCCCCCAAATATTCCTTAGCCTCGTGGGACTAAGACTCCCTATCACATGAGGCCTTGTGTGACATCACTTAGGCAACTTGTGGGGGTGCCTCATGTGACACCCTCAAGATGACCCACAAGGGACTACCAAATTAGGGTTACAAAAAACCCTTGCACTCTATAGCTCCAAAACCTTCACTTTTTCATGACACTTTCTCCCCTACCTGAGACTTGCCTTTAGATTCACCAATAAACCAAGATACTAGACCATAACATTCACAAGATAGATGTTAAATGTAAGTGTGTGTGTGTCCTTATGACTGACTCCTTGAGGTGTTTATATAATTTTTCATAGTAACCTCTTTCCTTAATGTTAGGGTTTCTAGTACTTTCTTGTCACAACCACTTTACCCTTTTGTTAAAGACTTGTAACCAACTAGGAGATTCTTTATCATTCTCTAGGGATTCTAAATTTACAAGGCCATATCTCCCTAACTGTGAGGAACCACGTGTCATACCATGTATCACTGGAAACAAAACGACAAGGGATATCCATCTATGAGTGTATTACTTGCATTTACACTGTCCTTCATGTCCATATTCCTCAACCAACTTTGGATCCCATAAGCACACCTTTGGGGCTTCATGTAAACTTCATCAAATACACCCATCACATCTGTTGACATCAACCACTCCATCAATGACAAATAACTCACCATCAATCTCAACCATATCTCTAGGAATTTTCGACTTCTCTAAAGGTTTACATAAATCTCCAAGGGTTGACATCAATGAAAACCAACTGTCCAAACCAAGTGTCCAACAGCTACAAACACTTCAGATTGCTTGAAATATAGTTCTATGATCTATAGAGTTGTTTCTAAGGTGTTATCCTGATAATCCACAGTTGGTGTCATTTTCATCATCGACGTTTCGAATCCAAATCGGGATTCATCATCAAGACTAATCGTCAACTGAAAGCTTGTTGATATTCATCAATTAATACTTTAAATGCAGGACAATTTTTAATTTATAAATTTTTAACCAAGTCGGCTATCTATAAACCCTAATTTTAGAGTTAGACAAAAAAGAAAACAAAAGTAAAATCAAATTAATTAACAAATTAATAAAACAATTGATAATGATTAATAATTATTACCTAAGTATGGATGATAATAGTATATATATATATATATATATATATATATATATATATATATATATATATATATATATATATATATATATATAGGGTTTTGAAAGAATGATTAGGAGGATTTTAATTATTTATTCTTTTAGGGTTTAATCATAACTAATTGTTAGATTAAACTCCCACTCTTCAACATTCATATTTACTACGAGTCTCCAAGCTGAATCGCTCAAAAAAATACCTTCTCTAATGTGGAGTAATATTCCTCTTCGTCTATGGAGACATCTTCCTTTTCATCCTCTTCCTAAATTCTGGCATTATTTTCATATTCTTCCTGAATTTTGACATAGACTTGTTTCTTAAACTCCCCCTCTTCAACATTCATATTTACTGCGAGTCTCCAAGCCGAATGGCTCAAAAAAATACCTTCTCTAATGTGGAGTAATAATCCTCTTCATCTATGGAGACGTCTTCATTTTCATCTTCTTCCTAAATTCTAACATTCTTTTCATATTCTTCCTGAATTCTGACATTCTTTTCATATTCTTCCTTAATTATGACATATTCTGACATAGAAAAATACCTACTCTAATCATAACTATAGAGTTGTTTCTTAAACTCCCCCTCTTCAACATTCATATTTACTGCGAGTCTCCAAGTTGAATGGCTCAGAAAAAATACCTGCTCTAATGTGGAGTAATATTCCTCTTCGTCTATGGAGACATCTTCCTTTTCATCCTCTTCCTAAATTATGGAATTCTTTTCATATTCTTCCTGAATTCTGACGTATTCCTCTTTTCTTATAGATTCATCATGATCTCATACTATTGCAAATCCTGAGAGTATGACTTTTGGGAGTTCTTCATTCACCTGTCCTTGCTTTATCTGTTCTTTATTCACCTATTCTTGCTTTATTTTCCAAACCTTCTTGCATCTGATATAAATGTCTTCTTTCATGGAATTATCCATCATGCTTCTACAATAATGAGCTATGTGTCCATAGTTGTTGAATTTTTAACACTCAATATTGTGTGGAGCCACATAAGCATTTCTTGCTTGAACATTTATTCCATAAGATCTGCAATCTACAACTTTATGTCCAAATTTATTACAAGTAAAATAATGACCATAAAAGAAACTTTGATACCTTGAAGTAAATGATATTCTTTGTGATGTAGTCCTTCTAAATTCATGCCTTGGATGATCATGATCTTCTCTTCTATTGTTTCCTTCACAATTGTTGAAGCATTTTTAATACCTGAAAGTGGAGGGTCTTCTTTGATATTTATCTCTTCTGTAATATTCTTTTTGAGTCTTCTATATTTTTGGAATGCTCTCCTTTGAGGGTTCACATTCATCCTTCTTGATAGAGTCTTTGATGACTTCTACATAACTCGTATCCTTCCCTTCATTCTTCCTTTCTAGCAACCTGTAACACTTCCCTTCAACATTCTTTACTGGCGATGTGGAGCTTTCTCTCTCTTCAACATTTTGGTCGAGATTGAAAACTTTAACTCTTAATGTGATAACTTCTTCTTCAATCTTTTTACAATCTTCTTCTTTATTCATCATTTGTATCTTCATGACTTCTTTCATTCTCTTTGCTTCTTCAAGTTGGGTCTTCAAGGAGACAATTTATTCTTCAAGTCTTCTTTCTTGTTGACCAAATTTTGCTTCAAGCTTATTTAAGTCCTCATATCTTTCCTTGAGATGGCTAGTCAAAATATTTTCTCTCTTCTCTACTTCCTTTCTTTGTGCTACTATTTCAGCTTCCAAAAATTGATTTTCTTTCAACTGATCCTTGATATGTTCTTCAATCATTCTAGCTTCTTCTACTTGGAATTTTAGGTTTGTAATCATCTATTGGACTTCCTCGGAGTTGGGATTTTGAGACCCCTTATTTAGCTCAATAAATTATTCCTCGAGTGACTTGTTCTTCCTTATTTCTTCCATTAGATCATCTAAAGCACTCATTAATTCCACTTCAATATTTATGTAGTATTCTAGATATAAAATAGTATGCAAAACATAAATATTTTAGCTAGAAATGATAGAGAAGCAATGATATAATCATAACAATACCAGAATAACACCATAATAACACTAGAAAGAGCACTTTGATTACTGATAGCAATGTGCACTTGCCTCTTCGAGGGGGGAACCTCTAGCAGAGCAGATCTTTATTACAATAATATCCAAGATAAGATTTCTCATACCCTCTACTTCTATTTATACTCTATATATACAAAAGAACAATATAGAGGAAGATCCTTCTAGAAGTGGAAGATTCTATTAGGTCTTCTTACATTTGACTTATTCTTCCTTATTGCTAGGCCTTATTAATATTGGCCTTTATTACATGGAATTATATTATTCTAACTACGTGAGGGATTAGGGAGGCTAGGTCCCTAACATGCCATCACCCTTGAAGAACAACCTTGTCCTCAAGGCTTCATATGAGGTAATTGTCATAGAATGGTGGTCGGCTCCCAGGTGGCATCTTCTGGAGGTGTATCTTTCCATTGGAATAACACTTCCTGGATGGTGCGCTAACGGATATGACGTTCTCTCTGGGCCAAGATAGGTTCTGGTTGAAACCATATGGAACCTTCTTAATCCAACTAAGGGAGATTAGTTTGAGTTTTGCACTTAGTTCCAATCACCTTATTTAAGAAGGAAACATGAAAAAAAAGATGGAGCTTCGACTAACTGGGTAGAGCTAACTGATAGGCCATTGATCCCACATGCTTGATCACTGTATAAGGACCATAAAATTTGGGCACAAGTTTCTGAAAATGTTGATATTTGATTGAAGTCTTCTTATAAGGTTGTAGTCAAAGAAATACATGGTCCCCTTCAAAAAAATGGCGTTCGGAATGACCTTGATCTACTTGTTGCTTCATGTGATTCTGAGACATGACCAAATTTTCTTTGAGGGCACGAAGAATAGCCTCAAGGATGGTAATATTTTTTTCAACCTCCTGAACCTTCAAGACCCCTGGAATATAGGAGAGAAATGATGGGGGATTTTGGCCATAGACTGCTTCAAAAGGAGTCATGTGAGTAGTTGTATGGTAAGATGTGTTGTACCACCATTCAACTAGGGGTAACCATTGATCCCACCAATTTTTCTGCTCAGATGAAAAACACCTCAAATATGTTTCCAAACACTTGTTAACAACTTTAGTCTGGTCATCCGTATGGGGGTGATAGGTAGTCCTGAGATGCAATTGGGTTCTCTTTAGCTTGAACAATTCTTGCCAAAACTTTATGGTGAAAGTGGGGTCTCTATTAGAGACAATAGAATTAGGCATGCCATGAAGATTGAATATATTATCCATGAATATTTCAGCCACTATGGCGGCTATGAATGGGTGTTGAAGAGCACAAAAATGAGCATATTTGGAGAGACAATCTACTACCACCATGATGACTGACTTATTTCCTGATTTAAGTAAGCCCACATTGAAATCCATAGAAATATCTCACCAAATAGTAGGGGGAATCAGAAGTAGTTGGAGTGTGCCTGGAGCTTTGACAGTTTATCCCTTGTTGCATTGATAGACCTCACATTCAACCACAAAGGCGCGGACATATTGTTTCATACCCTCCCATAAAAAATAATGTTTGACCCGTTCATAGGTTTTGGTAAAACCTAAATTCCCGGCTGTAGGTGAGGCATGAAATTCAAAAAGCACTGTGGATTTAATTTGGGATTGCTTGAATAAATTAAAATGGCCTTTGTAGTGAAGCTCTTCATTATGCCAAGAGTACTCTGGAGAAAATGAAGAATTGTGTTGCAATTGGTGGAGAAGGATAGAAATTTTGGGGTCTTGAAACCATTCCTAATGAACAACTTGGAGCCAATATGGTATAATGAAGGAGAGGGAGAAAAGGGACTCGTCTTCTTCTTATTTCCAGGAAAGATCATTGACCACTACATTTTCCTTTCCCTTCTTGTAAATGATCTCATAATCATAGCCAAATATCTTGGTCACTCATTTTTGTTGCATCGGGTATTAAATTCATTATTCCAAAAAATACTTGAGACTCTAACGATCAGTTTTGATTTGGAATCGTTGACCCAATAAATAAGGATATCAAAAATCCACAACATGTAAACTAGAAATCATTTCTTTTTCATAAATGGATTGGCCCAAATGTCAATCTGAAAGTTGTTTTCTAGTGAAGGCCAAGGGTCTACCATCTTGCATGAATATGGCTCCAATTCCTTTCCCGGAAGCATCACATTCCAATACAAATGTCTTTGTGAAGTCTGGGAGGGATATGATAGGGGTCGAGCACATAGCATATTTTAATTCTTGGAAGGCATGATCCACAACTGAAGTCCAAGTGAAAGCATTTTTTTTAAGGAGGGAAGTGAGAGGATCTACAATATTTCCATAATTCTGAACAAACTTCCTATAATAGCCCATTAAAACCAAAAAACCATGCAAGCTCTTAAGATTTTTAGGGCGAGGCCAATCTTGCATAGATTCAATTTTCTTAGGATCCATTCAGACACCATCCTTGCCGAAAATATGACCCGGGTATTCCACTTTTGAGGCACCAAAGGCACATTTATATTGTTTGAGGAAAATTTTATGTTTAGAGAGTAGATGGAGAACTTGATTCACATGGAAGACATGGGATGTCCAAGTTTTACTATAGATGAGAATATCATCAAATAAAACTAAGACAAAATGATGGAGAAAAGGATGGAAGACATGATTCATAAAACTTTGGAAAGTGGAAGGAGAATTACACAATCCAAAGGGCATTACCAAGAATTCATAATGACCCTCATGAGTGTGAAATGCAGTCTTGGCAATGCCTTCTACTTTCATATGGATCTGGTGATATCCAAAACGTAGATCCAATTTGGTGAAGTACTGAGCACCACTCAATTCATCCAAGAGACCATCAATGACACGAATGGGGAATTTGTCTTTGATTGTGAGTTTGTTAAGGGTACAGAAATCAAGACACATGCACCAAGTACCTTAGTTCTTGAGTACCATGACCATAGGGGAAGAATAGGGGCTAGTACTTGGATAGATAACACCGACTTCTAGTAATTCATGAACAATTTTCTCAATTTCATTCTTCTAGGCAAAGGTATGATAATAAGGCCCAACATTGGGAGGAAGATTTCCCAGGATGAGAGAGATGGAATGATCATGGACTCTATGGGAAGGGGGAATTTATTGAGGGGTGGTAAGAACAACATGGTGGCAGAAGAGGATAGATTGGAGGTCGAGATGCATAGAATGTGTCTCAACAACATGAATGGAGTGGAGCTGGGTTATAATTCCCGAATGACCTTTTTTGAGGAGCTTTTCCATGCGATGGGAACTGATGATCTCAGGGGAGCCTGTGGTGATGCCTTGGAACTTATATCGGTGTCCCTCCTATTTGAATTGCATGGTTGAGTCCTTAAAATCCATGAGAATGGGGCCTAGAGTGTGTAACCATTCGGCACCAAGAACAATGTCACAACCACCCATGTCTATAGAAAAAATATGGGATCTTAGGTGATACTGACCAATTTGGAGTCAGAATTTTTCACATCGTCCCCCATATTTCATGGAACCACCATTAGCAATCATGATTTAAAAATTATTGATGGCACGGATGTAACAATTGACTTCTTGGGAAATGCAATGATGAATAAAGTTATGGGTCATACCACTGTCCATAAGGATGATGACTTTCCTATTTTTGATGTAACCAATTAATCTGAGAGTCTAGGGAGAAAAGAAGCCAGTGAGGGCATTAAGTGAAATCACCGAGTCAACATCCAGTGGGTCAGAGGGTGGGGTGAGGTCAAAAGGCGGTGGTAGTTTCTCCACAGGAGAAACAACAACATCTTCTTCAGAAAGATCCTCAGTCACATCCATAAAAATATTTTTTTCCTTACACTTGTGCTCGGGAAAATATTTTTCATCACAATTATAAAAAAGACCCTTGAGTTGACGTTCATCCATTTCAACCCTAGTTAATTTATGGATCTTTAGGGGAGGTGCAGGAGGGGGAAAATTGGTGGGTTTAGGGCGAGGAGGAAAGGAGGGATTGCAAGTCTTGGAGGACACAATCTGTTTGGATTCCTTGGCTCATTGAGTAGCTTCCAACCAAGTCTAGGGGTGTGTCATGAGGACATGGGTACACATTTCATCTTTGAGGCCACTGATAAAACATTCCCTAAAGAAATCATATGGCATTCCCTTTGTTTTGAAATTCAAGTGCTCAAATGCGGAAATAAAGTCTTACATTGTCCCAAACTCCTTTAACTTGGTCAAATGGCCTAAATGGTGGGTGTCATAGTCAAAGCAGACATAAAGTTCGGCCACAAATTGTGTCCAAACAAGATACCCTTGGCGTTCCTTTTTTCTCCATTGCCACCATTGCCATCATTCTAGATCCAGATGTAGGACACCATAACGAAGCTTGGCTAAATCATTAGTAATTCAATGCGAAGCACTCATTAATTCTGCTAAATCATTAGATTGTCTAAAGAACTCATTAATTATACTTCAATATTTACGTCGTATCCCAGATATACAATGGTATGAATAAAAGAAATATTTTAGCTAGAAATGACAGAGAAGCAATATATAATCATAACAATACCAAAATAATACCAGAATAACACCAGAAAGAGAAATTTGATTACTGATAGTAATTTTCACTTGTCTCTTCGAGGGGGAAACCTCCAATAGATCATAGCTCTATTACAATAATATCTAAGACAATATTTCTCATACCCTCTACTTCTATTTATACTCTATCTATCCAAAAGAACAATCTAGAGGAAGATCCTTCTAGAAGGGGAAGCTTATATTAGGTCTTCTTACATTTGACTTATTCTTCCTTATTTTTAGGCCTTATTGATATTGGCCTTTATTACATGGAATTATATTATTATACCTACGTGAGGGGTTAGGGAGGTTAGGTCCCTAACAATTTTCTATGCCTTCATCACAATATTCTTCTTCTGAATCTGTCTGACATGAAGAGCATATTTCATCTCATTCTTCTTCATTATCTTATTTATTCAGATAAGTATGCTTTGGATCTGCGATAGAATGAGATTCCTTAAAGTATAGATTATGTAGCTTATCCCAAAGTTATTTTGTTGATGAACATTGTCCCACTTTGTATTTTACCGGATCTGGTAATCCTTCCAAGATGAAATCCATTATTATTTTGTTGTTTATCTTCAATTCCTTCTTGGTTGTAGTCTTCAATTTCCTTGAACCGGTGTATCCTATAACAATTGAGTACCAAACATCATGCCCCCATGCTCCTAGAAATAATTTCATTATGTTTCTCCATATCTCATAGCTCATACCATTCTGACCATCAAATATTTTTGTTCCATTTACTGTCCACTTCATGAATACTAATGTTCCATTATCTATGTAATCCATGATATACCTTCCAATGGTTAGATTATTTTCTTGAAGGACTTGCTCTGATACCAATTGTTTGAATACTGAGAGGGGGCAGTGGTGAATCAGTGCATGTTTTACCACTTTCAATCACAATTTATAAACTTCAACTTCATCAAAAATATTCAATAGTTTATCTCTTATGCATTCAATATAGTATTGCATCATAAACAATATCATTCATTGGTGCATAATAAACAACCACGAATACATAGTACACTAGAATTTACATGGAAACCTAAATGGGATAAAACCATGGAATGATTTCTTATATATATCAAGAATACATTCATATGAAGCACCAAATCCCCAATTCTCCAACACCAACTGGAAGGAGACTCCAACCCCCTATTTACAGGATCCGACCTGAAGGAAGCTCCAACTCCCTGTATTCTCTAGCTCCAACCGGAAGGAGGTTACGACCCCCTGATTTACAAGATCCAGCATGAAGGAAGCTCCAACTCCCTGTGTTCTTCGGCACCAACCAGAAGGAGGATACAACCCCCTTTCCTTTCCCATTCTGCCACCCTGAAATATAAGTGGAGAGTCAACATGTCACTACCACTGATAATGTCACTGCCACTATCACCAACCTGTCACTATCATGGATATACCATCATCAACCAACTATAACCAGATCCACTCACATGGATACCAAAACCATCACCATACCATGTACATAGACCCTGTACTAGAAACTATACTATACCATGTACATCAACCATGTACCAGAACTTGTACCATACCATGTACATCAACCATGTACCAAAACATGTACCACACCATGTACATCAACCATGTACCACAACATGTATCATATCATGCATGTACCAAGATATACCATAAACCATGTACTATGAGATGTGCCTCATCCATATACCATATCACTCATGATATGTCTCAATCATGCCATACACCATGTACCATAAGATATCATCAATGAAGTGCCTCAAGCATGTGATAACATCACCATGAAATATACCAAATCAGATACCAAGATAGCCAAGATATGCTTCTAATCAATGTGCCATGACATCACCAAGATGTTTCTCAACATGTACCAACATCACCAAGACATGCCTCAAGCATGTAGCAAAACATCAATGCATGTACCTAAAACATATGCCATAACCTCATCAAGAAGTGCCTAAAACATGCATCAATATCACCAAGAAATGTACCTCATACATGTACCAAACATATGCCTCACACCATGCACATAAGATGTTCCTCAAGAATGTACCAATGTCTCAACAAGATACCAAAGACATGCCCCAAGCATGCACCATAACATCACCAACGTGTAACCCTAAAACATGCATATAGACATACCTTTAAATTTATAGTTGACCTCGTGCACTCTTTTATAGACTTGCAGACCTTCCTCAGTGTCAACAACCTAGTACAAACATCATTCCTCAAATTTTTATTAGCCTCATTAGATGAAGATTGTCCTCATGCGAGACCTCGCGTGATAGGCACTACATGACTTGTGGGGGTGCCTTGCAGGACACTAGTAGTATGACCTGTCGGGGTCATCCAAACTATGGATTTTAATAAAATCTCACTCACCTCTGTAATCTCAAAACTTTCTCCTTTTCTCTCCTTCACTACCTCAAATTTGTCATCTTATATTAGCCAATAGACCATTTTCTCACTTGATATATATTCAATAAACTTGTTTGTACAAATGAGAGGCTTCTTGGAGTGTATTTATAGTTTTCCAGGTGACTTATTTCCTTAACTTTAGGTCCGACCTGCTATAATTTTTTTACTCTTAATTAATGACTTGCAACCGTTTAGGGTATTCTTAACTATTCTTCAGGACTTCTAACTTCATGACCTCATAACTCCTCAACTGTGAGGCACTACATGATTTACCACCTACCATTGAAAATGGCATGATGAGGACTATCCATCTATGTTTGTGTTACCTTCATTTACATTGTCCTTGATGTCCTTAGTCCTCAAACAAATTCACGCTTCATGACCACACCTCTAGGGCTTCTTGTAGACTTCTTCAAATGATCCCATCACATCTATTGACCTCAATGACAAGAACTTATGTTGACATCAATGACAACCAACTTTTCAACAATATAATAGAATCATTACAATCAGAAAAGATGGCATATGTTGGAGATTTCTCAGGGCCTGGAAACATTTTAAATTGATAGCTTAATAGGGCCTCCTAATGTTGTGATATGTAAGGCATGATGTACAATCTAAAAATTCAATTTTTTAAATCCTTGGTTATTCTTCCATGAATATCACCATGTAATCCAACCTCCATTCCCATATGCCATATGAAAAGTTTGCACCCATTCAAAAAAATACAATATCTAATTGTTTATGCTTGATATGATGTACGTTTTTATATGTTTGCTAATTCTCTCTTGTAAGAAAATACTTATGTTTCTACATGGGTGAAATAGCTCCACAAAAATATTGCAAGATTTAAGAACTTAAATCAAATATAGTAATACCTTAAGCATGTTTCCCATCCCTCAATATCAATGATAGTCAATACCTTCGTGCAATTGAAATGTTGGCAACCTAAGTCACATGACACAGGGACACAGGACATGGAGGACATGTGGATATGAT
>ML783823.1:684244-694467 GCA_009831015.1 Picea engelmannii | reverse complement strand
GAACATTGTTATCATCAAGGTGCTCTTATTGGTATTATTTTGGTATTGTTCTGGTTATATCATTGTTGTTCTACCATTTCTAGCTAAAATATTTATGTTCTGCATACTATTCTATATCTAGAATACTACAAGTGGTATCAGAGAACTTTCCTCGGCAGAAAATTGTGGGTTAATGTTTTGTAGGGTAGAGACGTATTATGGCGTCTGAAAGCTACAAAGATCTATCGTTACACGCATAAACCTGCGGTCGGGGAGTAATACACATAGGGAATACAAGAGGTACTCAAGCGCACATTTGTTGGCCACCCTTGTAACTCTTGTTGGTACCCCTTCGAGTGGTAGTGCATTAGGCAACACATGTATACAAATCAACCTAAATCTCCTGAAGCCCTCTGTAGATAAACCAATCGGTCTCCTGACTGCTATAGTGCCACCTAGAACAACACTCGAAAAGATACTCTCTAGTACCTCAGTAGTCAAGTAGTACGACTAAGGGAACGATCTAGCCTCCTTAGTTGGTGCCCTGAGATATTGGGTTGAGTACCACTGTTGGACCTCACACATATATCAAAGAGATATAGCACAGGGAAAACCCTTGTTTGTAGAAACCTTGAATACCCTAACCCTTGGGATGGAAACAAAAATAGAACAAACAAGATCTATTGTCGTGCAACTGTACCTTCTGCATTCTAGTTGTGAAATTACTACACATTTCTTCCTGCTAAGCATTTGGGCATTTCGTCACTGCAGTTTTATTCGTGCCGACACAATTGTACCCTTTGCATTTGGGCATTTTGTCATTGCAGTATTATTCATGACGGAGTATAACTCTGCGAGTATAGTGGTCCCACCAACACACTTATTCCGGACCTATCCCATTGGATTCTCCTTTTCTCCCTGATCACAGTCATACCTTTCATTTTTAATCCTTTTTTTTCAGTGGACTCGAACCCTTCTCAGCTTCCCTATTTTTCCACCTATTCCATTATATTTCCCTTTTTTCCTTGATCATCATGGTGTCGATCAATTATAAGTCCTTTTTTGTGGTCCCACCCACCCATTTTTCCTTTCCTGCACTTCCCCTCTCTAAATGGCAACACTCGCAACCAAGACCTGCAAGCTTCCATCAATCACGCGACATCTGAGATTGGCTCTACCAATTCTTGCTTTGCACAATTCGAGACCCAAGTCAAGAACAAATTTGACACCATGGAAGCCAACTTCATGAACTAATTTAACACCCTTCAATCTATTGTTAGCCGATTCTTGAACTGACCTTCGGGTCCTTCCTCCTCAAACCAACCCGATGTTGTTGATTCCTCTCATTCTCTACATTTTCAATCCAACTCTTTTAGCGTGACCCCCGTCTTCCCCGCGTCGAAGTCAATAAATTTGATGGATCCGATCCTACGGGTTGGGTCATTCAAATGGAGCATTATTTTTCTCTGCATGATATTATTGATGAGTTGGCCAAACTTCGCTATGTTATCATCTATCTAGATCTTGAATGATGGCAATGGTGGCAATGGCGTAAAAATTCACATTAGGAGTATATTGCATGGACCTAGTTTGTTGTAGAGCTCTATGACCGCTTTAACATTGATACCCACTATCTCAGTCGTTTGACCAAGTTGAAATAGTCAGGCACAATGGAAGACTTTATAACTACTTTTGAGCATTTGGCCTTTCGAACCGAGGGTATGTCAGATGCTTTCTTTCGTGAATGTTTTATCAATGGCCTAAAGGATGAAATTTGATCCCAGGTTCTCATGGCTCGCCCTCAGACTTGGTTGGAATCTACTAGACGTGCTAAAGAGGACCAACAAGTTGTTTTTTCTAGAACAAAAAATCTTCTTTTGTTCCTCGCCCTTGACCCACTAATCCTAACTCCCCTGTCACTCTCCTCGAGGTCCAAAAATTAAATAGGGATGAAATGGATGAACGCCAACTGAAGGGTCTTTACTATAATTGTGATGAAAAATATTTTATGGGGCACAAGTGTAAGGAACAAAAACTTTTTATGGCCATTTCCGAAGATTTTCCCGACGAAGATGTGACAGTTCTACTTGTTGAAGATCCTCCCTTCCCGATGCTACACAGGAGCCGGTTGACCCATCTGAAGTTGAACCATTCATTTCCTTGCATGCCCTCGCTCACTTCTCTGCTCCACAAACCCTCTAGCTCATTGGATATATTAAGAATAGGAAGGTCATCATCCTTGTTGACAGTGGTAGCACCCACAATTTTATTCATCGTCGCATTACCCATGAAAGAAATTGTTATATTTGTGTTGCCAATAATTTTCAAATCATGATAGCCAATGGTGGGTCCATGAAATGTGGTGGGCATTGTGAAAATGTATGTCTTCAAATTGGACATTACCCCCTGAAATCTCATATGTTTGCCATTGAAATGGGTGGTTGTGACATTGTGGTAGGTGTTGAATGGTTACGCACTTTGGGTCTCATTCTTATGTATATTAAAGAATTAACCATGCAATTCCAACAGGAGGGAAAAATGTATCACTTCCAAGGTCTCACAGCTGGTTCTCCTGAGATCATCAATTCCCATCGCATGGAAAAGCTACTCAAGAAAGGTCACTCCAATATTATTGCACAACTTCATTCTATTCATGCGGTTGAGACACCCTTTGTGCATCCTGACCTCCAAGCTATTCTCTCCAAACACCAAGCTATTGTTTCCACTCCTCGAGGAATTTCGCCTTCTCGTGGTGTTCATGATCATTCCATACCCTTTGTTCCTGACAGTCTTCCTCCCAAGTTTCGCCCTTGTCGTCATCCCTTTGCCCAAAAGAATGAAATTGAGAAAATAGTGCAGGAATTGCTACAAGCGGGTGTTATCCTCCCTATTACCAACCCTTATTCTTCTCATATGGTCATGGTACTTAAGAAAGAAGTTACTTGGTGCATGTGTCCTAAATTTCGTGCCCTCAATAAACTCACCATCAAGGACAATTTTCCCATTCCTGTCATTGATGATCTCTTGGATGAGTTGAGTGGTGCTCAATATTTCACTAAACTTGATCTACGTTCTGGTTACCACCAGATACGTATGCAAGACGTTGACATCCCCAAGACTGAATTTCGAACTCATGAGCGTCATTATGAGTTCTTGGTCATGCCCTTTGGCCTGTGTAATGCCCCATCCACCTTCCAAAGCCTCATGAATCATCTCTTCTATCCTTTTCTTCATCATTTTGTCTTCATTTTCTTTGATGATATTCTCATCTATAGTAAAACTTGGCAATCCCATCTTGCCCATGTGGATCAAGTTCTTCATCTACTCTCTCGACATCAAATTTTCCTCAAAGACTCTAAATGTGCCTTTGGGGCCTCAGAAATCGAGTACTTGGGTCATATTGTTGGCAAGGCTAGTGTCTGGGTGGATCCTAAGAAGATTGAAGCAATGAAATATTGGTCTCACCCCAAGACTATCAAAATCTTGCGTGGTTTTCTAGGTTTAATAGGCTATTGTCGCAAGTTTGTTCAGAATTATGGAAAGATTGTGGCACCTCTCACTGCTCTACTTAAAAATAATTATTTCACTCAGACTCCAGCAACTGATTTGGCCTTTCAAGCATTGAAGGCGACTATGTGCACTACTCCGGTCTTGGCCCTTCTTGGTTTCACAAAGACCTTTGTCTTGGAATGTGATGCCTCCAAGAGACGAATTGGAGCAGTCCTTATGTAAGAGGGAAAACCTTTGGCCTTTACCAGTAAACAATTGTCAAAACACCATTTGGGCCAATCAAACTATGAAAATGAAATGTTGGTTATTCTCCATGCAGTGGATCTTTGGCGCCCTTATCTCTTGGGGCAACGCTTCCAAATTAAGACATATCATCAAAGACTCAAGTATTTTTTGGAGCAACGACCTTCCTCTCCAGAGCAACAAAAATGGGTAACTAAGCTCTTTGGATATGATTATGAGATCATTTACAAGAAAGAGATAGAAAATGTGATTGCTAACGCTCTTTCTCGAAAATATGAAGATGAAGGGTCCATGTTCTCCCTATCCTTCATTATACCATATTGGCTCCAAGTTTTTCGCTAGGAATGGCTACAAGATCCTAAAATTTCGCATCTAATCCAACAATTGCAAGACAATTCTCCAGTTTCCCCAGGGTACTCTTGGCACAATCATGAGCTTCACTACAAAGGTCGTTTGTATTTAATTACACAATCACAACTTAAATCCACGGTGCTTTCTGAGCTTCATGCTACTCCCACAACTGGGCACTCGGGGTTTACCAAAACCTATGATAGGGTCAAATGTTCTTTTTTCTGGGATGGTATGAAAAAGGACGTTCACACTTTTGTGGCAGAATGTGATCTTTGTCAATGTAACAAGGGAGAAGCAATCAAAGCCCCTGGCATAATCCAAATGCTTTCTATTCCACCTGCTATTTGGAGGAACATCTCTATGGATTTCATTGTGGGATTACCTAAATCAGGAAATAAGTCAGTCATCATGGTGGTAGTTGATCATATTTCTAAGTATGCTCATTTTTGTGTTGTTCAACATCCATTTACTACATCCACTGTGGCTCAAATTTTCATGGATCGTATCTTCAAGCTTCATGGCATGCCTCATTCTATTGTTTCTGATCGAGACCCCACTTTCACCAACAATTTTTGGCAAGAATGGTTCAGGCTACAAGGCACCCAATTGCATCTCAATGACGCCTATCATCCCCAGACTGATGGTCAAACTGAAGTTGTCAACAAGTGTTTGGAGACTTATTTGAGTTGTTTTGCCTCTGAAAGGAAAAATCAATGGGCTCAATGGTTACCATTAGTTGAATGGTGGTACAACACTTCTTACCATACAACTACTCGCATGACTCCTTTTGAAGTCGTATATGGACAAAAGCCACCTTTTGTTCTCTCCTACATGCCAGGTGTCTCGAAGGTTCGGGCGGTTGACCAAACACTTAAAATTCAAGAAGCCATTCTATGTACCCTGAAAGAGAATTTGGTCATGGATCATAATCACATGAAGCAACAAGTCGATCAAGGTCGCTCAGAACATCAATTTGTTGAAGGAGACCAGGTATTTCTATGACTGCAACCTTATAAATAAAATTCACTCAAGGTCGAACATTTTCAGAAACTGGCGCTCAAATTTAATGGTCCTTATACAATTCTCAAGCACGTGGGACATGTGGCCTATCAGTTAGCTTTCCCTAGTTCTTCTAAGCTCCATCCTGTTTTTCATGTCTCTTGCTTAAAGAAGGTGATTGGAACTAATCGCCAAACTCAAACCATCCTTCCCAAGTTGGATGAAGAAGGATGCATCTGGTTGTATCCAGAAGAATTTTTGGACCAATGTGAGCGTTGTCTTCATCAGCACACCATCAAGGAAGTGTTAGTCCAGTGGAAAGATACAACTCCCGCAGATGCCACCTGGGAGCCAGCTAACATTCTGTAGTGATTTCCTCATCTCAAGCCTTGAGGACAAGGCTAATTTTAGGGGGGGGGGGCATGTTAGGGACATAACCTACCTAACCCCTCAAGTGGGTAGAATAATATATTTCCATGTAATAAAGGTCAATATTAATAAGTTCTAACAATAAGGAGGAATAAGTCAATTGTAAGAGGACCTAATAGAAGCTTCCACTTCTAGAAGGATATTCCTCTAGATTGTTCTTTTGGATAGATAGATTTAGTATAAATAAGAGTAGAGCGTATGAGAAATTTTGTCTTTGATATTATTGTAATAAATCTCTACTCTACTGGAGGTTGCCCCCTCAAAGAGGCAAGTGAACATTGCTATCATCAATGTACTCTTACTGGTATTATTCTAGTATTGTTCTCATTATATCATTGTTGTTCTGCCATTTCTAGCTAAAATATTTTTGTTCCACATACTATTCTATATTTGGAATACTACATATAGTCCCCCTGCGTGGGGGTTCAGGGGAAATGCTCCGAGAAATTTCCTTTTTACCTCGAGAAATGTGTCACATATTTTCCTTGTTTTTCGTGTCCATTGTTGGGCGTTTTTTCGGCACATGGTTTTTGTCGATGGTTTTCTATTTCTGGTTAAGGAATTAGGATTATTGACTAATCCAGGTCAATGGGTTAGGGTTTTGGATTCTGTTGGCTCCTATATGCATATTGTATTGTAAACAATGTATCACTATGAATAAATATAGAATATGTTGGTTTTCTCGGTTTGGGTTTCCAGGGGAAAAATCTCAGTGTAATGTTTGTATTTTCCATTGTATATTTTTTGTTCTTTTATTGAAAATTTGTTTGCAGTAAATAATTGTACAAGGTTAAAATATACATTTGGTATCAGAGCTTCCAAAGGATTCCAAGGGAGGACGAACACCTTCAATAACCACTCACATAACCAGATCAAAGATCAACACACTGATGTTTTCACGTGGTAAAACCCCTACGGGGAAACATCCACGGCCCCAGCCAACACGACCACTTGGAGCAGTTTATTAATGCAAAAGAAAAATATTACAGTGAGATTTTACAATAGAGTTTCTCACAATCGATCATCGGAAAATGACTCTCCATTCTCTTTAAATAGAGATCATAGACCAATTGGGTATTAAGCCACAGATCAATGGTTGTTAAGATTGAGGAGAATATGAACCGTTAGATCACTCTATGTCAGGAACATATTGTGACCGTCGGATTTCCTAACTACAAATGCATACTAATGCATACTAAAGAAACACACTAAGAAACACACTTTTACCTAATGACATATTAGACCAAGTAGATCTTAACTAACTCCTAAGTGTCTAAATATCCTAACATATAAGCCTTGTTACAGTGGGAGATCTGTGGTATTGATTTTTCAGGTGAAAAGAAATGGTGAACAACTCGAAAATGGAGATCGAGAAGTTTCATGGGAAAAGTTTTGAGTTGTGGAAGCTCAAGATGGAAGATTTGTTGGTGGACAGAGATCAATGGATCGTAGTGGATCTAGGAACTGCACCTACAAGAAATTCAATAGATGATTGGAAAAAGTTGGATCGGAAGGCGAAGATCACAATCCGACTGTGTCTCTGAGATTCATTGTTACTAAATGTGTCAGAGGAAGCTATAGCCAAAGATTTATGGGATAAGTTGGGGAAGTTGTATCAGTCTAAGTCCCTAGTAAATAAAATTTTCCTGACAAAGAAGTTGTATAACCCAAGGATGAGAGATGGAGACTCGGTGGAAGAGTATTTGAACACATTCAATACTATGCTAAGTCAGTTAGTATCTGTTGAGATTAAAATTTCAGATGAAGATAAGTGTATCATTTTATTGTTCTCTTTACCAGACTCGTCGGATAGTCTGGTTGTGGAAATAGGTAGTAATACAACTGACTTGAAGTTTGATGAAGTGGTATCATCCTTTGTTGTCAGAGGAGATGAGATGGAAGAACATGGAAGGACAGAGCACAAATGCATTATTTGCAAGAGGATGCTCCCAGGAAAGAAATAGATCTAAGTCCTCAAGTGGGATATCTAAGTCTAAGGGTAGATCTAAATCTCCCATAAAGTTTGTAAATGTATGATGGAGATGTGGAAAATAAGGGCACTACAAGAAGCAGTGTAGATACAAATTTGAGAAAAAGAAGGGCACTATAAGAAGCAATGTAGATCCAAAGATGAGAAAAATAAGGGATCTGAAGATTCTCCTTCTACAGAAGAAAAAACTTCCAAGGAAGAAGGAGGGGATGTGTACTTGGCTTCTTCAAGCACACATGGATATCATGAGGCATGGTTGGTTGACTCAGGTGCATCCTTTCATAGGACTCCCCACAGGGAGTGGTTCTGTGAATATGAAAGGTATGATGGAGGTAATGTTTTCCTAGGTGATGACTCGACAACCAGAATCATTGGTCGAGGAAAATTCAATTTGAGGCTCATAGATGAAAGGATTAGAACACTACTTGGTGTTTTGCACATCCCATGATTGGCCAGAAATTTGATTTTTGTAAGCAAAATGGACAATGTAGGGGTAAAAACAATATTTGAAAAGGAAACCTACAGGATGGTTTGAGGAGCAATGGTGTTGTTGAAGGGAGCTTGGTTTGGAACTTTGTATAAGCTGCAAGGAATCACTATTAGTGATGGGCGTAATAGTTCCATTGTTCCTGATATTGGATTTGAAGAAGAAAGAACGCCTACAGTCTCCAGAGAAAAGGTTATGTTGTGGCATCAAAGACTGGGGCATATCGGAGAGAAGGGTCTTCGACTACTACACGGTAAAGGTATGGTTGAAGGTATGTCTAATTGATCTTTGGATTTTGATTTCTGTGAACATTGTGTATATGGGAAGCATAATCGGGTAAGATTCCCCTCTGGTGCAACGAGGGAAGAAGGCATTTTACAACTAGTTCACAATGATGTGTTTGGACCTGTGTCGGTTCCATCATTGGGAAAATTTGTGTACTGTGTCTCATTTGTAGATGAATTCTTGAGGAATACTTGGATATATTTCCTCAGGAAGAAATCTGAATTCTTTAACAGATTTAAAGAATTTAAGGCTCTTGTTGAGAATCAAAAAGAGAAAAGAATTAAGGTGTTGAGGACAGATAATGGTGGAGAGTTCTGCGGGAATGAATTTGAAGAATTCTATAAGAAGTGTGATATAGCAAGGTAGAAGACTACTCCATGTAAACCTCAATAGAATGGAGTTGTAGAAAGGATGAACAAGATGTTGATGGAAAAATCAAGGTGCATGCTTAGTGGTGTCGGGGTAGGGAAAGAATTATGGGCAGAGGCGGTGGGTATTGCATGTTACCTAGTCAACATATCACCCTCATCAACATCGGATGAAAAGACTCCACAATAGGTATGGACTGGTAATAAACCTTCTCTCACACATCTCAATGTATTTCATTGTGAGGCCTATGTTCATATTCCAAAGGAAAACAAGAGTAAGCTAGATAAGAAGGCTAGAAAATGTATCTTTATTGGGTATAAAGATGGTCTCAAAGGTTATAAGATTTGGAACCCATAAACTAAGAAGGTTTTTCATTGACGAGATGTGGTATTTAGAGAAATGAAGGATGTTGTTAAACATGAAGTCCTACTTAGTAAGGTAGAACCAAAGAAAATAGAGTTTGATTTAAAGGATGATGAATCAGACTCTACAGAAGAACATGAATCAGAATAAGAAGATTATCATACTCCAGTATTAAGGAGATCGGTTTGAGAAAGAAGGATACCAGAAAGTTATATTCCATCTTATTTATGTTCACATTTTTCTTTGTCTATAATTGATGATGATCCTAGCATTGTCAGGGAGGCAGTGGATTCAGAGGATGGAAAGCTCTGGAAAAAGGCCATGGATGAAGAAATGGAAACCTTGGATAAGAATGAGGCTTGGGATCTAGAGGAGTTGTCGACTGGAAGAAATCTCATTGGCAACAAATGGGTATTTAAAAAGAAGCTGAATGAAGAAGGAAAAGTGGAGAAATACAAATCTCGGTTAGTAGCAAAGGGTTATTCCCATGTTGAGGGAATTGATTTTGGTGAGATTTTTTCTCTTGTGTCTAAGTTAACTTCTATAATAATTTTTTTATCTGTTGCTATTGCATTTGATTTTAAAGTAGAACATATGGATGTGACGACAACATTCCTACATGGGGATCTGGAAGAAGAAATCTATATGAAGCATCCATAATGCTTTGTTGTGAAGGGAAAGAAGGAGCTGGTATGCAAGCTAAAAAAGTCCCCGTATGGTTTAAAACAATCACCAAGGATGTGGTATCAAAAATTTGATACTTATATACTGGGACTTGGCTTCACAAGAAGCAAAGAGGATCATTGTGTGTATTTTAAATTAATTGGTGATCATTTGATCTATTTGGTATTGTATGCAGATGACATGTTGATGATAGGAAACAACAAGGAGATTATCTAGGATGTGAAAACTCAATTGTATTCTAAATTTAACATGAAGGATCTCGGTGCTTCAAATTTCATTTTAGGCATGGAAATCAAAAGAGATTGGAAAAAGAGGAAACTTTGGTTAAATCATAGAAAATATGTCGAGACAATATTGCAGAGGTTTAATATGCAGGAATGTAAACTGATCAAGGTCCCTATTCCTATTGGTGTAAAGTTATATGTGGATCAGTATCCCAATACACAGGAAGAGGAGGAGGACATGTCTCGTGTTCCATATGCAAGTGCAGTTGGCAGTTTGATGTGTGTAATGGTCTGTACTAGACGGACATTG
>ML783823.1:669951-683235 GCA_009831015.1 Picea engelmannii | reverse complement strand
TTTGTTTGCAGTAAATAATTGTACAAGGTTAAAATCTACATTTAGGGCAAGTTACTCTCATAAAAAACCAAAGATCAAAAGAGCCATGAAAGGTATCCCATAAAACAAAATATTCCAAATGCTAAAAACTATTATTAAGCAGTATGTGTACTATGTAAATTGTGCAACAACAATGATTTTATTTATTTTTATTTTAGCAGTAATTTGCATGTTGAGTTTTTATATAGAGATTTACATTTTTGTTTTGCTTCACATTTATTTTTCTTATTTCACAAGGGCTTGGATTAGATTGACATTTGTTATTACCTTTTGTAGTGACTGTGATTGTCATAGGCTTGCCAAATTTGCTTGTAGGATCTTTTGTGATATTGAACAATGTAAGTGCCACATTTACTTGAAATTTTGTTTTCTTTTGAAAGGCCTCTGTGGTATAATTAACATACAATTCATTACCAAAAAAAAAAAAAAACATTTCAATGCTCATTTTGACCTTTCATTGTTTTTAAAGGCATTCACATTTCAGATGTTGTTTGTTTTCTTTTTTGTGTGTGATTAGAAGAAACCAATTATTTTCAAAAGCTCGCAAAAAATTGCCATATGTTGATATCTAGTTTGTTGGTTTAAACCTTCTACCTACTAAAGAATAATATGCAAACTAATAACTCTTAAGCAATGAGATTGGTTTATGACCCCAATTTCAAAAAAAATAAAAAATACAACTCTAAGAACCTACTAAAATCCTCCCTTGACAAGTCACAAAAGAAAATTTTAGTCTAAGTTAGGATTACGGGGGTAGGGATCCAAAAAAGCACCTGTTATCACTTTTTCACTCAAAACTAAGTGGTTGACTGATTAGGATACTTAAAATCCTCCTATTCAAGTGTTATTACGCCATAATGCAGGGAGATACCCATGAAGGGACGAGTACCAAGGTCCAGTTGTTATGTGCTTGCCTTCTTGAGCCACTCATCTCTTGTGAGATTACCCGACCCGTGACTGATTTCTTAGGTTGAGAGTCCCCTGTTGTACTTGAACAAGGTAACCTAGAGGCCAAAATCTAGGATTTTCTACACATGTGGCAGTTGTGGGCTGCAACTGCACCTTGATCAGATTTTGAATGGTTGCTGGGAAATATCGTCAGTGGTTTCGGGATATGCACCCTCTACCCCTCATTATGACCGATCTTTCATACCTTCACTAGCCTCTCTTCCGATGGGTTCATGCCCCATTGTTGAGAGCTATTGGAAGGCCCAATGATTGTGAAAGGAATGATGCTAAGTCTTTAGGGCACACATTTTTAATTTTATTCCCCCATGCAAAAAATATCCTAACTTACCCAAACATTTTACTTTAAGTTGATAAATGGGGACAACCTATGTACCCAATAGCCCACTCCCTATGTAATACACCCATAATTAAAATTTAAAAAACATTGTTGAAATAGTTACTGTGGCATTGTAATGATTGTATAAAAGCAATTTGAAATATACTACTTTTTAACCACTATGTAAGAAAATATTCCCACAATCTTTTGAGCAAATGGACTTGGCTTTGCATGCATAATAGTTTTGTAGTTTTACTATTAGTTTCTTTGAATCTAGATATCACTACTTTGTTGAATGTAATGAAAGTTGTATGGATTGGGCAGCAATGAAATTGGATAATAAAAATAAACTTTACTATTTATATATTTTTAAAGTTCATCTTCAAATCCCAAGAATTATTATTTCACATCCTTCAAAAGTGTTAACTCTCTTATACCGGATGTGATCTATTTTACTTTAACAAATTATTTAAAACCCAGAAATTATAAAAATCAACACTCCCTCTTAGCAAAAAAGGGATTCTCCACCACCCCCAGCTTGTCCATGAAGAAAACAAATTTCCCTTTCACTAGAGGCTTGGTGAGAATGTTTGTTATCTGCTCCCCTATGGATATGTATTGTAATATTACAACACCTCTCTAGACCTTGTCTTTGATGAAGTGGTATTTGATCTCTATATGATTGGACCTATCATGAAACATTGGATTTTCCCAAAGGTTGATACAACTTTGGTTATCATACGGGATTGCGAGTGGATCACCGTAGGCCCCATCTCAAGATCAAATAACCCTGTGAGCATCTTGCGAAGCCAAATGGCCTCAAAAATCGCCAAACTCACTGCCATGTACTCGAACTTTACTGAGGTAAGTGCAATTGAGAGTTGTTTCCTGCTAAACCATGAGATCATTGTTGACCCCTAGCTAAAACAACATCCAAAAGTACTCTTCATGTCCATTGCACTCCCTTCCTGGTCTGAATCTCTTTACCCATACAAATACACTCCACCAAATCTGAGATATCTCAGTCCAAAGTCCATTGTACCATGAAGATACCTCAACACGTGCTTTGTTGCCATTCAATGAACCCTCCTCGACTCCACCATGAACTGGTTGAGTGTATTCACCGGAAAGAAAATATCTAGCCTGGTGTTGACTAGATACATCAAGGACCCAATCAACTTCCTATACAAAGTGGGATCCACCAACTCATCCTCAGAAACATTAAGCTTCCTTAACTTAATGATCATAGGTGTAGACATTGACCTACAATCCTCCATCCTAAAAAAATTCAAGATCTCAACCGCATACTTGCCCCGTACAAGCACTTAACTTTGCTCATGACATGCAAATCACTTAACTTTTCCCATGTCAATATTTCTTTGTGAAGATTCACCTCCACTTTGGTTTTGTTGGGCTTTACCCTTGCCCTTCTTTGCTTGCCCAACTAGAGCAAGATTCTCCTCATCTCCACTTTTGTGTTGTCCACCAGTTATAGATTTCTCCCAATCTCCTTTTAGGTGAAATCATCCCACAATCTGACCCAATCAAGAAGCTTATCTCTAGCAAGGATACCTGTCAAAAATGTAGCCCACTACTTAGCACAATCCTTCAGTGCTAATTTTAAAAGTTCCATCTCATCCAGGACTTCCCCAATAATTGATAGTTCATCATGAACCTATTGAATCATTGTGAAGTATGAGGATACAGTTTCATATATGTTCATCTTATTACTTCTTAGCTATATAAATCAACAAAAAGGAATCTAACCTTGAGTGGCATGCCATTTAATCCATTTAATCATATTAATTGGAACATTTTCCAAGATCTATTTATACAGTTATGTAAAAGAAATGGATTCATACCTTTGTCATTCACAATCTACTTTGTCTTGTGACAGTCCATGTATGGTACCAATAATAATAACACCAAAAAAAAACAAAAATAATACCACCACCAATCCACATTGACACCTTCTTGCAATTTTTGTAAGCAAAAAGTGCAGGTAATCCGCAATGTCTAGTATTTCAAGTATTTAGGTTAAATTTTCCTTCTTAATCCCATAAATTTATAGGTAATTATAAATATGTTTCATTTACATGTCATTTAAAATTTACGTTGTCTTAATATTTGATATACTTATTGTTCTTAATTTACTAAGGTACATATGGATGGAAATGCATGTCTTTGGAATATGAAATTGTATCCAGTGAAGGGAATTACGTCTTTGGCGTAGTTAGGGGTCGAAAAGATTCTACATTTTCTGAAATCTGTCATGAAATTGTGGATGATGGAGTCATTGGATATCCTTTTTAGTTTGTTGGTATTAAAGGGCACTCATTAAATCCAAAGAAAGAGGAAAAATGGAGAGTGGAAACAACAACTATAGCTGTCAAGAGGAAACTAGACACATTGGAAATTGAAACATCTAGATCAGGTGTAGTGAAAAAAGATCCAAATGTTGGAAATATTGACGACCATGTGGAGGAACCTATGCATAAGCAACCAAGATTTGAAAGTACGTCAGAGTCTATAAATAAAGGGATATTGTTGATCTTGTTGTATTGGCATCTTGGAAAAACAAAGAAAATAGTTTAATGGAACAATTTGTTGGGGAGAAGCTTAGTCTCCAAGTATCTTCGGAAAAGGGAAAACCTCAAATAAAGATCCTATGTGAAAATTGTGGTGTTTCTTATGGAATAGGGGAAATATCACTGGCATCTTGAACATTTATCAACTTCAAAAATTGTCATATCAGATCAACAACTCATCAACGTAACATTTTAGCAGTGGGAAATAGTCAAATTCCTTCATGTAATGATGAAGCAACACGAACAACAATGGTTGGAGATCGATTTGATATTGAGAAAGAAATCAAACTTCTAAATGATTTCAACAAGACACAAGATCCTGATTTTTTCAAGGTGGTGGAAGAAACACTTGCACAATATGAGGACAAGAGAAAAGTAAAAGTGAAATGTACACGATGCAGTAAATGGTTTTGTTTAGTGCCAACTAGTGGTAATATTGTCAGTTCTTTGAATGAACACATGAAATCAAAGAAGCATATTACTTCTACAAATGAGGATTTGAATAATACAAGTAGGTCGAGGATTGGCACAACCGGCAAACCCAAGAAGCCTACCATTGAGAAGTCTTAGCAGAGTTTGACTAGGTTCTTGGTTCCATCATCACCATCACTATTACATATGGGTTCTACAAATCCAGGTGCTTCTACTTCAAGTGTGTTAATTGTGCAAGTTTTAATTTAATTCCTTTTTGAATTTGAATGCGCACATTATTTTATTTGTTATCTTTTTCTAAACTACTTCATTTTTTAATGTATTTTTCATATTATTGTAGGTCATTTATCTCCCTTGAAATTACAATGTTGGGGGTATTGGGATCACTATATTTATAGAAATGGGTAGAGACTATATATAAAGGTCCTAATGGATGATAAACAGGGGGGGAAATTATGGGCCATAGAGAAGCATACTAAGAGGACACTATGTTATCATGGTATTGAATGTTGTATTAATGACACATATAGGCATATTCATTGCCAGAGGGATTCTGAAACAGGGATCCCTTTTAGTTCATTTACATGCAATTTTTGTAAGTTAATTCTTGAATGTAATGACTCTAGGATGCACTTATATCTTGAATCAAGGAGAAACATTAAAGACACGAAAGAGATACAAGGAAAGGGAGAAGACTAGACCATTTGACTCAAACTGAACTCAAAAATGTTGCACGAGCGATAAAGGCTAGACATAGAACAACAACGTGAGCTCTTTGGTGGGAGAGGGCGAATGTTGCTACATTGTCTATTAGAATGAGGCCCTTGAAGGAAAAGTTGTTTGAATCTATAGAAAGAAAGGATGTCTTTAGGTTTTGCAAGGATGTGTGTGAGGCTCATAAGAAAGGAAAGTTACAAGGTAAAAATGCAGTCTAGGAATTTGTCCAAGATATTTTTCACAACCTGATGCATCCAAAAGCAGGAAGAAGGTATACTACATCCACTAAATCTATCTATGAGATGATTAAGTTGTGGGGAGATCCTAGATTACATAGCTTTATTAGTTTGAATCTGGATGGCACTTCAATATCTACAACTTTAAGGAAAGTTAGAAAATCATTGACATATATCCCATGGGAGCATAATTACATTGTTGAGGTAGTTGGAAAAGTTTATGCTTCTTATAAATCCAAATATGATATAGAGGGCCCAATTCCTGTATTACTTATTGAAGATGAAACTATTGTGAAAAAATATGTCAGGTGTGTAGAAAAAGTGATACATTGGTGGGAATTTGTCGTAATAAAGAAGAAAATTAGTGCCAATCATATTTCTTGGTGACAATTGGTGAGGGCGTTGTAGGATATGAGATTATTACAGACACTTTTAAGAATTGTGTGATTGGGCATTATGCACGGGTTGTTATTGAAAACCCTTTACATGACAAGCTTCATCGTTTGGTTATGTTTGTTCATCCAACATGCAATAGGTTCAATGCAAAAAAATTTCATCAACAATGAGAAAAAATAGAAGACCTATGGAAGAAACAAGTTGAATTTTTTTGGGGACCTATTATTGGACATTCCTCAGATGAAGATAGTAGAAGAAGACAATTTGTGTTGAAGGACTATTCTTCAACTACTTCCATTAGATATCCAATTCCTTGGGAAGGATGGAGATTAACTGGGTTGTATGATGGTTTCAAAGTAACAAGACTTCATTACCAACATTGCATCCACAACGACACAAATTTAGTGAATCCTTTGTTTAGTGGTAGACGAGATTTGAGAATTGGACAAGAGGTGCTAAATTTTAACCATGTCAAAATGATTTATAACACTTTTAAAGTGGATGATAACAAGCTTAAAATTGAAGATATATAGAGGATTGATTGACAAAATCGGGGTTCAACACAACACATTGTTTCAAGGCATGTTCAGAAGTGTTTGAAGGACATGAGAGGTACATGTGGTCCGAAAGAGAGGACATTAGGTATAGAGACCTATCTAACAATTGTTGTTGATTATATTGATGTTTTTCTATCTTGTAGCTTGACTCTTTGGGAAAGAGTAAGAAATGCTTCAAGAGTTCATCATTTTTTTACATTATGGTTATGTTGGGTACGAAAACAATCTCATACTAATGCCAACATAAATTTAGTCAACAAAGAGGCATATCAAGATGTGCAAATGTCTTTCCAAATTGTAGTTTTGTTGATGAGATTATTTAGGGATAAATACTCCAACTTTCCATGTGTATTGCACCTAACTGGGTCAAATGTATGTGAGAACTTCTTTAGTAAATTTGGTGGGATGGTTGGAGTAGAGAGGGCCTATGATTTCACAGACGTACTTCATGCCATTGGAACCCTTAATAGAGTTGTTGAAGAAGAATCGAATCCCCAAGGGCTTCATTTTAAAAAATCTCATAAGAAAAAAATGAGCATCTGGAATACATTGCACCAACAAGTGAGCGGGGACATTGATGTTTTCTCACTATATGATTCAATATCTATAGATGAAAAAAATGTAGAATCTCTTAAGATAGGATTGGAGGATGCACATGGAATTTTATCAAATCTTGGAATGCAACCAAAGGGAGACACAAAATTTTCTTGGTGGTTTAAACCATGGACAAAGAATCAAAATTTTCCAACACTCCAATTTGTGGATGAAGTAATTGATGATCCTCCACCATGTCATTCCAACTATATATTTCAACATTTTCCCTCAATGGTACTCGATGATAGTGAATTGCAAAAAATGTAAAGTGAGTGGAGACATGAGATGGATGAAATTTTAGAATCCATTGATGAGAATGTAAACATAACTATCAAACCAGTGGTGGAGCTCGATTGTAAGGATATTTATAAATCTTGTTTGGTTAGTCAGTTGAATGGAAACCTGACATTATCCAAAGATAGGTTGACTAAAGTGAGAAATGGGGTATACTTTAGGCGAGATGAGAGGGATCCAAAAAATGGTGTTTCAATAAGTTTTGGAATTGGATCAGATTGTGCAGTGTTGTTTGAGAGAGAGTCTATACCTGCCACTGAATGTGCTACAAGAAAAGGTGTTTCCTAAAGTACAAAAATGGGTGTTTCTTCTGGGATTTGGTACATTGGAAGACTTCAAAGAATAAGAACAAAGGATGGTAATAGGGTATTTGATTACCATAATGACATTGATCTTTTGGATAGGCCAGAAGCAGTTAAGCTTAAACTTTGTTGGTACAATCGAATAAATGGGCAACACATGTACAATTATGATTTGATAGATCATAATTTCATACAACTTGAAGTTGTTATAGCAGTGGCCAACTTATCATACAATAACAAGAATGAAACATACAAATTAGAAGAAAATGATTACAAAATTTTTGAAGATTTTGTCAAAAATCTAAATAGGGTACCATTTTGAAACTGTTTTCAAAACATTATACTTTCTTTTTTCTTTTTCTATTACTATCTTATAGATTATTTTTAAAGTGTTCTTGGTTGTATTCTTGTTGATTTTTTTGTAGTAGTTTGATACTCACTCATACTTTTTGGCTTCAGGTTCGGTGAATGCAACGAATGGTGAATGGTTGGGATAACTCAACACACAAATTGGGATTTAGATATTTCTTATTGCTTTGTTGCAAATTTGGTTTTGAGGGTTCTTGAAATTTCTGCAATAACTTCAAAATTGGCACTTGTACCCTTGAATATAAAACTATAAGGATTTTAATTTTTTTGGATATTATAGTCATGCTTTGTGATGGAGTGGAAAGAAGGCATCATCCTTGTTGAAACTTTGAAAAGGATGAACCAATTTTTTGCATATCAAATTTTGGTGGCCATGCCCATATTGTATTTATTTTCAAGTATAAATTTCTTAGGTGTTTTGAGTATATAGAGCAGGCCCCTGGGGCTTGTTGTGTATGGAAAGTGGATTCTGAATTTCTAAACTACTTATATTGTGAATCTCTTTTTGGGCGTTCATTCATCTTTTGCAAGTTAATTGATAACTAGGGTAGTTACTATTAAGATTATGTGTTTGGTTTCTCTCACAAAGGGGTGGTGATGAATTTATAAATTAATGATCATGGTGAGAAACACATGGGAAGTCAACACCAACTTTCTTTTGTTTTAGAATTCAAATGCATATTTTTTAGATTTCAAAACACATTATAAAATGTTTTTAGGCTTTGTAGGTCTATAAAATTTCTAGGTTTGTAGGCTTCTTAGGTTTAACAATGGCACATGTAAATGTTGTGTAAGGACCCTCACTAAAATCTTTCAATATAGCTTTGTTTCTGGTATTCTTTGTGATAGAATATTGTAGCTTGAAGAACTCAAATGTGACCCATAATGGATAGAAAAACATGACCCGTAATGGATAGCATCTTGGTTTGAAAAATGAATCTCTCATTATGAAGCCAAATGAAACCGCTCGTAAAGCTTGTCTGACAGACTTTGAGGTTAGTGGCCATTCATCACTGGAATGTTAAAAGCATTTGGTTCTGGCTACCCCTTCATTAGTGTTATGGAGATCCTATTTGTAGGAACTCTACTTGCCTCTCTATTAATAGATTTAAATTTGAGAAAGTTTATCTTTTATATTATATTAGAAAATTGTTTGTATTAGATCTAACCTTGTATGTGTTAGCCCTAGGATTGCTATGCATGTCAATTTGGCATGCACAACAAGCCTTGGGCTGTTGTGAATTCCAAATTGGCATGCACAATAGGCCTTGGGCTATTGTGCATGTCAAATTGGTATGCACAACAACCCAAGCTTGATGTGCATGGAAATTTGGCATGCACAGTAGCCCAAGCGTGTTGTGCATGTCAAATTGTCATGCATAGCAACCCAAGGATTTTTGTGCATGCCAACTTGGCATGCACAACAGACCTATGGCTATTGTGCATGACAAATTGGCATGCACAATGGGCCTTGGCCTTGGGATGTTGTGCATGCCAAATTTCCATGCACAACAACCCAAGGCTTTTTTTGCATGCCAATTTGGCATGCACAACAAGCCTATGGTTGGTGTGCATGCCAATTTGGAATGCATAGTAGGCCTTGGGCTATTGTGCATGTCGATTTTCATTTTAGACCTTGGTTGTTGAGCATGCCAAATTGGCATGCACAACCGCCCAAGGCCTGTTGTGCATGCCAATTTGGCATGCACTACATCCATAGGCCTATTGTGCATGCCAAATTGGTGTTGTGCATCATTAAAATAATTAGGGACAACCACCACAACATCCTTTATAGTCTTGCCAAGGAATGATTTTGTATTCTCCTTCATTTTAGTCACAATCATAACATCGATTCCTTTAGGGCTAAACACCTTTGTATCTCCATAGTATATTCCATTTGGAATTTGATCCATGGATGGAGGAGGAATTTCATTGTTGTAGGCATGTTCTCTGGATAAAATACATTAATGAACATAAAAAATTGGCAAGATCATTAGTATCTTTCTCACTGAAATTATATTTATCTGCTAGTATACAATCTAAGGGCCAATATTGAAGCCATCTAATGTGCTTTAAATCCTCATTCCTATCTAAAAGGTCTCATGAATAGCTCCCACATAAATAAATATTACGAGGTATCTTTCCAATAATCTCCATCATTAGGGAAAGGTGGTCCTCATCGTGGTAATAACCTTTTGCACTTTAAGGATCAAACAACATATCACATGTAGCCAGTTCAAAAACCATGCAAGGAAATGACCACGTGTCAACTGGTATAGAATAATGTGAACCCAAAATAACCTCTGGGATCGATATTTCATTTTCTGAATATCATGCGTAAACTTATTATGAATCTAGCAAGTATTTCCCGAGTCTATTATTTTACATCTCAAAACCATTAACTGCAGGCTCTAAATATCAGCAAAATAACAAGATATTTCGTTGCCTCATGTTGAGCTGCTAAGTCAACAACCATAATGATTTCCATGTTTGTAACACCACTTTGTCCACTATTTACATTTCACTGGTTTGCATTAGCCAAATCTAATTCCTTTTCTCGAGCTATGACATAGCTCATACAATAGTTTGCATCCCTCTTATCCTTCCTCTTTAGTTTATTTTTCTAAGTCCTTGAAATGACTCCATTCGTTGTGTCTTTCCTACTGGAAGACCTCAAAAGTAGGTTTTTTTTTATCTATAATAGGAGAAAGAAGGGGAGGATCCTCATACTTCCTTGGATCTTTTGATGGATTAGTAGAAGAGTATAGAAGAATGTTCTAAGGATTCAAATTAGTGTGAATAATTCACAACTATCGATGCAAATAATCCATCCCTGCCAAAATAGGGATCGGGAGTTATCAAACAATGTCCAAGGGAAGGCCTTTGTCAATATCCCAAACAAATGATTGCACAAATGGTTTCTTGTATCTTCCAATAAGATCTACAATATTTGAAAACTCCAAGTATTATGCTCAACATTCTGACTGTAAATCTCAATAGACCGTTAGGAAGATCACGTGCAATGACCCTATTCTTTTGATGAAGAACAAAATGGCATGTAACAATTACCATTGCCTTTACCAGATTTAGAACAAATTACCTAGTATATGCCTTCATTCAGTATCCTTTTTAATCTCATTAACAACCTCTGAGCAATGAAACCTTGGGAAATAGTCAATGGAATTTGTTGGAAACTACTTTTTTCCTTAAAACTACCTTGTGTTGTGAGTCTATTATAGTTTTTATTTTCTTTACCTTAGAAAGCATCTTCCAACAGAAAGCATCTACCAACTTAGCTAATTACTTTAGTTGGTAGTCTAATGTAGTGGGTATTGTCTTATCTTGCCTCCATTCTGTCACTTTACTTGAGTTGAATTTGTGTAAACATATCATATTGTCTATCTCTAAAAGGTATTAGGTAGCATCCCTCTCCATGCCTTGTATGAGATCATATTGGCTTTTTGTAGAATGATACCTACCATTTTCAACCAATAATGTCACATTACAACCACAAAAGAAGAGGTACAACCACATTCACTGGAGAGACATGTTAAATTTTATTTGTTTCCTTAAGCACCCTTGTCATTTGGGTTTATAAATAACCACTTTCCATGAGAGCACTTAAGCGCATTCACTTTTACCTGGTAGATTTATATTCTTATACCGTTTTCCTTTTATATATAGTTTTGGTAATGTAGAGTGATAATTTGGTAAATGGTAATTACTCTATTGTATGAGTTCTTATATAGTATTTATCCATTTTTAATTTATTTTAAGTCCTATGTTTTCTAAAAGTTTATGAATGGACATGTGAGAGAAATGCTATAAATATTGTGTCAGTGTTTCACACAATTCCTCTATTTTTCATTTGATGCAACTTTATTCTTTATGAAGTTAAAATGGAAATGATGTTTTTTCTTTCTTGAATAAAGTAAGTTTAAAATAGAAGAGAGAGAAGCATCTAATTCAAAACATTGATACTTATCCTAGTAGTGAGGTATAACTTGCACAATGTTTCCTTGAAATTAATTTGAACTATAGTAACTAGCTTGCATGTTCTAGGACATATGAAATTCTTCTCGTTTGTACAAGTTTTTCTTTAATTGCATTTGGTTGACTTGGGTTGTAGGAAAATGCAGAGTTTGGGGGGTGTTGAAAAGATGGATGTATTAATGGAAATGACTTTGGAGCATCTAAAATTATGTGATGATGAGGGTCGTCTGCCACAAGTGAAATTATTATTTATTTAGCCAGCTTGAACTGTGTTGTTGGTCAACTGAAGTTGGTGGTTTTTCAAAAACATGCATAATTGATCTATTTTTTTCTTGACATCCAAATTTTCCATTGTCTTTGTGAATAGGTCTATGATACACTCATGCACTCATTTGAATACTCACAAGTCTAAGTTTACTCATGTAATGTAAAAAATGTTTGGTTTTCAAATATTAAATGGAATTCTTCAATGATGCTTTCTTGGGTTGGATAGTTCATGAAATGTATTAGCTGTAAATATCTTTTAATCCAACATCTTAATTTTTTTTTACATCGAATGGTATGTCTTGTAAGGATGCAATGAAGGCCTTAACATTCTGAATAGTGGGTCCCTATCGAAGTGGAATTTATGTTTTGCATGCAATTTTGAGTTGCAGGTTTTTTCTTTCTGAGTAATTCAAGTTTTTGTTATGTTTTTTTTACCTATTCCACTCAGAAAGACACTAGCAAAATAACAATGTGTCAAAGGTGCATGAAATTATGGTTAATGTGATATATGGGACATATTTGTTATTCTAGGCATTTGAATGGTGTTCAGGTTCACAACTATGTTGTCTTGTTTTCAAGTTGTAGTTGCATTTTCATGAAAAACATCCTTGATATCAATGGAATAGCCACTTGGAGGATAGTATCTTATTCTATGAATAGATTTTCTTGATATTTTCGAAGTCACTGGAGAGCCCTACTTGGAATTTTAAGTTATTGGTGATATTTTTTTTCTACATGGAATACTGGTGTAAATAAGTGTCAATCACATTTCTTGGTGACAATTGGTGAGGGTGTTGTAGGATATGAGATTATTACAGACACTTTTAAGAATTGTGTGATTGGGCATTATGCACGGGTTGTTATTGCAAACCCTTTACATGAAAAGATTAATCGTTTGGTTTTGGTTGTTCATCCAACATGCAATAGGTTCAATGCAAAAACATTTCATCAACAATGAGAAAAAATAGAAGACCTATGGAAGAAATATGTTGAATTTTTTTTGGGACCTATAATTGGTCATTCCTCAGATGGAGATAGTAGAAGAAGATGTAACTTATGTTGAAGGAATATTCTTCAACTACATCCATTAGATATCCAATTCCTTGGGAAGGATGGAGATTAACTGGGTTGTATGATGGTTTCAAAGTAACAGGACTTCATTACCAACATTGCATCCACAACGACAAAAAGTTAGTGAATCCTTTGTTTAGCAGT
>ML783823.1:648907-669851 GCA_009831015.1 Picea engelmannii | reverse complement strand
ATACCATAGGCCATCCGTTTTTATTTTGATTTTATATTTGGTAAGCAGTTGTGTTGTGGACTGCTTGTGCTATAAGGAGTACGATAACGGGCTAGATGAAAATTTGAAATATTGACAATGTTTTTTGGATTTTAATTTTTTTCCCATTAGTTTGGTTGGGTGGAAAAGGGGTAAAAATTGGCCATGTTATCACTTAAATTTGACTAATTTGACTTAATGATAAAATCTTTAATCTACAAGGTACAATTCAAGGTCATTTGTTAGGACTCTTACCAATTTCACCTCAATGACCTATCCTCTTCACTTTAGGCTGGCTCAAGGGGGTATCCTTAGTAAGATTACTAAGACCAAGCAATGAGGCACAAAGTGAAGTTGAGAATAGCCTTAGTAAAACAAAGTTTTGAGATTTTTAGGGTTTTGAAATAAGTGGTGGAAGGAGATAGAGCTTAATGCCAAATCCAACTAGGGCAATGGAGTAAGTTGAATCAAATGACAATGAGGTCAAGAAGAAACCCTTCAAAGAGTTGGCTTATTTCATTCAAGGATTGGGGCTTGGGGATTAGAACCAAGAGAAAAGATAATCATTCACCCAATCAAGATTAAGAATGAATCTCAAGGTCTACAAGAAGGAAGCCTCAATGGAAAAAAATCTTCGCTCACAAGATCAACTATGATTTGATGAACTTACTTGATACTTTTGCTAGGGAACCAAAGAAAAAACAAAGCATCGTAGAGATTAATCACCTAATCAACAAAGGAAGAAGTAAGGAAACCCTAGAACATATTCCTTCCAAGTGGTAAACTTACCCCTCAAATGGATCGATCGTGAAGGCTTCTAGAAAACTTGAACATTTCACCATTAATCCTTAAGCACCAAATAGTAACCAAGATAGAGAAGCTTCAATAATTGACAACATTCATCCACAAAAAAAAAAACCTTTATGCCATAAATACTCCAAGAAAGATATGTCAATTAAGCTCCATGAGGGCTTATGTGGGAAAACAATACCATATCACGTATGTTCATATTGGGGGTCAAAAAATCAATAAAAACCCAAGTCAATATATTGGAGAGTATGAAGGGGTGGAGGTTTTTTTTTAATAATATACTCAAATATGGTATTATAGCGGGGGGGGTGGATTAGGTATTTGGGCAGGTTGTGAGAGGTCCAAACAAGATAAAAAAAATAGATGGAAAAATCATTCCCAAGCCCGTCGAGCCCTGTGACTGTTTCTTGAGCTCCCATATTGTTCGAAATCCATTGGAAACCCTAGCAAGAGCCTCATTTGGCTTCGATTTCGTCATTCTTCAGTAGGTTTTCTCTCTTCAACGAATTTTGGTAGCTTCTACATAGCCCCTCTTCACTCCTCAACAGATTTCGGTAGCTCGCAACCCCTCTTCACTCTTCAACAGATTTTTGGCAACCCCACGAAACCCCTCTTCACCCTTCAACAGAGTTTTGGCAACCCCGTGCAACCCCTCTTCACTCTTCAACAAATTTTTCATAACACACAACCCCTCTTCACTCTTCAATGGATTTTTGGAAGCCCCGCGCAACCCCTCTTCACTCTTCAACAGATTTTGTTAGCCCCACGTAGCCCCTCTTCGAGGTAATTTTTTTGAAATTGATTGAAATTAGCTTGCACCCAGAGTTCAATATGGGGTTTAGTTCACACATGGGGTTTTGGTTTTCTTCATTTCTACTAGCATAATCTTCCAAGAATTGTGTAGGATTTAAAATGTGAGAAGGCTGACCTAGCTAGACTAGTGTTATGTCTCGTATCCCTTTGTGATGTAGTAGTTGCAATGGATTTTGCAACATGCATGGATCAAGTTCGATAGCATCTAACGTTAGCACGCAGAGAAGCTATGCTCCATGTACATCTATCCTTGCTTGGATTGGGAATAATAATAATATATTCACAGAGTCTCTAATACCAGTTGTTACTCCCCTTGCTTCATCTTCCCTTTGCTACTGGAATTCCTTGTACTTTGACCCACTTAACCCGAAAAATGCACCAACAACTGTATTAGTGTTCCCCTTATAATCAATGGATAAGTCGTATACCTGTATTTTAGAAATCCATTTCTGTTGTGTGGGTGTTAGATCCTTTTGTTCTAGTAAATACTTCAAGCTATCATGATTTGTCCTCATTGTGTAGTGTGAACTAAGAACCAAGTAAGTATTGCACGAACATTGCCAATACATGTATGATCACCTACATTTGTTGATCATACATAGGCATAATTGTTTTTTTTATTTGTCATTGTTTAGTTCTCATATGCAATAGTCCTTTCATCCTACATTAGGACAACCCCTCATCCAACACCCGATGCATCACATTCCAACATGAAGGGATTAGAATATTAGGAATAGCTAAGACCGAGAAAGTAGTCATTTCCATCTCAAGGTCAATAAATGCTTTATTTCCCAAGAAAAAAATTGTAATTTTTATTACAAAGAGAATGAAAATTACATTTTGCAGGTGTTGAGACACACATAAAGTTTACAGACAAGTCTGAAAGCAACAAAACCATCCAAAACCATATATCTTTTTCTTGGCATATCACCCTAAAAACATCACCACAATCTTGATTATACACATCATGAGTCTCAAAATATAATCCATAAAAAACATTGTAAGGCTTTGAGCCTATCATAAGGATAACCCTACATAAAATATAAATCTTCCTATAAAACAACATAACTTCAGTGAGTAATTCCATAAGTCTTCAAATCAAAGACCATAACAAATGAGACTTCATCAAGAAACTCCTCAAAGACAAAGTGCCTGCAACAATATTTTGACCCTCCTTTGATAAGATGTCAGCTTCTTGGTTCAGTTCATGGAATACATGAGTGAAGGATATTTCTTCAAATAGCCTGGCCACTTCTTAAAGTAGATCTCCCTCTAGAATTAAGCCAAAATGGGAGGGTAAAAAATATTGAACATGTGAATATTGGAAAATATTTTGATTACAGTGAGGTCACCTCTGAATGTTGAACAAAAAATGATGACATTAGAGACAATAAAACGCTGAAATTGTTTCTGACAAGAGTGAGTTTGCACTCTCGGTAATTGATGGCATTGTATGTGGAATGCAATGGTGATGTCAAAACAAAATTATAGGACCACAAACTTAATGTTGTTATGTTTTACACTGAGGACAACAAACTTGTGGTGATCACACATGTTTGTCACCCAAAGATTATGAGTTTACCACCACTTATAGCATGAAACTTGTGTATAAATCTGGGCAATTTGTGACCTTAAAGACAATGATCCAATGATTTCATGTAGTTCATTTCAGAATGTAAATTTCAGGCTAGTGAGCAGTGAGTTATTTCATCGTCATTTGAATATTTTAGAACTGTGTTTAGTGTTGGGTATGTGTTATATTCTTTGCATGACTAGCTATAGCGTTTGCTACGTTACGTTGGGCGTGCATGGGGCTTTGAGGGGTTGCAGGGGGGCGATAGTGTTAGGGACCTAACCTACCTAACCCCTCAAGTGGGTAGAATAATATATTTCCATGTAATAAAGGTCAATATTAATAAGGCTTGGCAATAAGGAGGAATAAGTCAATTGTAAGAAGACCTAATAGAAGCTTTCTCTTCTAGAAGGATCTTCCTATAGATTGTTATTTTGGATGGATAGATTTAGTATAAATAAGAGTAGAGGGTATGAGAAGCTGGAGGTTTCCCCCTCGAAGAGGCAAATGAACATTGTTATCATCAAGGTGCTCTTATTGGTATTATTTTGGTATTGTTCTGGTTATATCATTGTTGTTCTACCATTTCTAGCTAAAATATTTATGTTCTGCATACTATTCTATATCTAGAATACTACAAGTGGTATCAGAGCACTTTCCTCGGCATAAAATTGTGGGTTAATTTTTTGTCTACAAAAATGAATCTCAAGGTCTACAAGAAGGAAGCCTCAATGGAAAAAAATCTTCGCTCACAAGATCAACTATGATTTGATGAACTTACTTGATACTTTTGCTAGGGAACCAAAGAAAAAACAAAGCATGGTAGAGAGTAATCACCTAATCAACAAAGGAAGAAGTAAGGAAACCCTAGAACATATTCCTTCCAAGTGGTAAACTTACCCCTCAAATGGATCGATCGTGAAGGCTTCTAGAAAACTTGAACATTTCACCATTAATCCTTAAGCACCAAATAGTAACCAAGATAGAGAAGCTTCGATAATTGACAACATTCATCCACAAAAAAATAAACCTTTATGCCATAAATACTCCAAGAAAGATATGTCAATTAAGCTCCATGAGGGCTTATGTGGGAAAACAATACCATATCATGTATGTTCATATTGGGGGTCAAAAAATCAATAAAAACCCAAGTCAATATATTGGAGAGTATGAAGGGGTGGAGTTTTTTTTTTTAATAATATACTTAAATATGGTATTATAGCAGGGGGGGTGCGGTGGATTAGGTATTTGGGCAGGTTGTGAGAGGTCCAAACAAGATAAAAAAATAGATGGAAAAATCGTTCCCAAGCCTGTCGAGCCCTATGATTGTTTCTTGAGCTCCCATGTTGTTCGAAATCCATTGGAAACCCTAGCAAAAGCCTCATTTGGCTTTGATTTCGTCTTTCTTCAGTAGGTTTTCTCTCTTCAACGAATTTTGCTAGCTTATACATAGCCCCTCTTCACTCCTCAATGGATTTCGGTAGCTCGCAACCCCTCTTCACTCTTCAACGGATTTTTGGCAACCCCACACAACCCCTCTTCACTCTTCAACGGAGTTTTGGCAGCCTCGCACAACCCCTCTTCACTCTTCAACAGATTTTTGGTAGCACACAACCCCTCTTCACTCTTCAATGGATTTTTGGAAGCCCCATGCAGCCCCTCTTCACTCTTCAACAGATTTTGTCAGCCCCACGTAGCTCCTCTTCGAGGTAATTTTTTTGAAATTGATTGAAATTAGCTTGCACCCAGAGTTCAATATGGGGTTTAGTTCACACATGAGGTTTTGGTTTTCTTCATTTCTACTAGCATAATCTTCCAAGAATTGTGTAGGATTTAAAATGTGAGAAGGTCGACCTAGCTAGACTAGTGTTATGTCTCGTATCCCTTTGTGATGTAGTAGTTGCAATGGATTTTGCAACATGCATGGATCAAGTTCGATAGCATCTAACGTTAGCACGCAAAGAAACTATGCTCCCTGTACATCTATCCTTGCTTGGATTGGGAATAATAATAATATATTCACAGAGTCTCTAATACCAGTTGTTACTCCCCTTGCTTCATCTTCCCTTTGCTATTGGAATTCCTTGTACTTTGACCCACTTAACCCGAAAAATGCACCAACAATTGTATTAGTGTTCCCCTTATAATCAATGGATAAGTCATATACCTGTATTTTAGAAATCCATTTCTGTTGTGTGGGTGTTAGATCCTTTTGTTCCATTAAATACTTCAAACTGTCATGATTTGTCCTCATTATGTAGTGTGAACTAAGAACCAAGTAAGTATTGCACGAACATTGCCAATACCTGTATGATCACCAACATTTGTTGATCATATATAGGCATAATTGTTTTCTTTATTTGTCATTGTTTAGTTCTCATATGCAATAGTCCTTTCATCCTACATTAGGACAACCCCTCATCCAACACCTGATGCATCATCACATTCCAACATGAAGGGATTAGACTATTAGGAGTAGCTAAGACCGAGAAAGTAGTCATTTCCATCTCAAGTTCAATAAATGCTTTATTTCCCAAGAAAAAAATTGTAATTTTTATTACAAAAAGAATGAAAATTACATTTTGCAGGTGTTGAGACACACATAAAGTTTATAGACAAGTCTGAAAGCAACAAAACCATCCAAAACCATATATCTTTTTCTTGGCATATCACCCTAAAAACATCATCACAATCTTGATTATACACATCATAAGTCTCAAAATATAATCCATAAAAAACATTGTAAGGCTTTGAGCCTATCATAAGGATAACCCTACATAAAATATAAATCTTCCTATAAAACAACATAACTTCAGTGAGTAATTCCATAAGTCTTCAAATCAAAGACCAAAACAAATGAGACTTCATCAAGAAATTCCTCAGAGACAAAGTGCCTGCAACAATATTTTGACCCTCCTTTGATAAGATGTCAGCTTCTTGGTTCAGTTCATGGAATACATGAGTGAAGGATATTTCTTCAAATAGGTTGGCCACTTCTTAAAGTAGATCTCCCTCTAGAATTAAGCCAAAATGGGAGGGTCAAAAATATTGCACATGTGAATATTGGAAAATATTTTGATTACAGTGAGGCCACCTCTGAATGTTGAACAAAAAATGATGACATTAGAGACAATAAAAAGCTGAAATTGTTTCTGACAAGAGTGAGTTTGCACTCTTGGTAATTGATGGCATTGCATGTGGAATGCAATGGTGATGTCAAAACAAATTTATAGGACCACAAACTTAATGTTGTTATGTTTTACAGTGAGGACAACAAACTTGTGGTGATGACACATGTTTGTCACCCAAAGATTATGAGTTTACCACCACTTATAGCATGCAAACTTGTGTATAAATCTGGGCAATTTGTGACCTTAAAGACAATGATCCAATGATTGCATGTAGTTCATTTCAGAATGTAAATTTCAGGCTAGTGAGCAGTGAGTTATTTCATCGTCATTTGAATATTTTAGAACTATGTTTAGTGTTGGGTATGTGTTATATTCCTTGCATGACTAGCTATAGTGTTTGCTACGTTACGTTGGGCGTGCAGGGGGCTTTGAGGGGTTGCAGGGGGGCGATAGTGTTAGGGACCTAACCTACCTAACCCCTCAAGTGGGTAGAATAATATATTTCCATGTAATAAAGGTCAATATTAATAAGGCCTAGCAATAAGGAGGAATAAGTCAATTGTAAGAAAACCTAATAGAAGCTTTCTCTTCTAGAAGGATCTTCCTCTAGATTGTTATTTTGGATGGATAGATTTAGTATAAATAAGAGTAGAGGGTATGGGAAGTTTTGTCTTGGATACTATTGTAATAGAGCTCTGCTCTGTTGGAGGTTTCCCCCTCGAAGAGGCAAATGAACATTGTTATCATCAAGGTGCTCTTATTGGTATTATTTTGGTATTGTTCTGGTTATATCATTGTTGTTCTACCATTTCTAGCTAAAATATTTATGTTCTGCATACTATTCTATATCTAGAATACTATAAGTGGTATCAGAGCACTTTCCTCGGTAGAAAATTGTGGGTTAATTAATTGTAGGGTAGAGATGTATTCTGGCGTCTTAAAGCTACAAAGATCTATCATTACGCGCATAAACCCGCGGTCGAGGAGTAATACACACAGGAAATACAAGAGGTACTCAAACACACATTTGTTGGCCACCCTTGTAACCCTTCTTGGTACCCCTTCGAGTGGTAGTGCATTAGGAAACACATGTATACAAATCGACCTAGATCTCCTGAAGCCCTCTGTAGATAAACCAATCGGTCTCTCGGCTGCTATAGTGCCACCGAGAACAACACTCGAGAAGATACTCTCTAGTACCTGAGTAGTCAAGTAGTACGGCTAAGGGAACGGTCTAGCCTCCTTAGTTGGTGCCCTAAGATATTGGGTTGAGTACCACTGTTGGACCTCACACGTATATCAAAGATCTATAGCACAGGGCAAACCCTTGTTTGTAGAAACCTTGAATACCCTAACCCTTGGGATGGAAACAAAAATAGAACAAACAAGATCTATTATTGTGTAATTGTACCTTTTGCATTCTGGTTGTGAAATTACTACACATTTCTTCCTGCTAAGCATTTGGGCATTTCATCACTGCAGTTTTATTCGTGCCGACACAATTGTACCCTCTACATTCTGGTTGCGAAATTACTACACATTTCTTCATGTAAAGCATTTGGGCATTTTGTCATTGCAGTATTATTCATGATGGAGTATAACTCTGTGAGTATAGTGGTCCCACCAACACACTTATTCCGGACCTATCCCATTGGATTCTCCTTTTCTCCCTGATCCTAGTCATACCTTTCATTTTTAATCCTTTTTTTTTTTTCAGTGGACCCGAACCCTTCTCAGCTTCCCTATTTTTCCACCTATTCCATTATATTTCCCTTCTCGCCTTGGTTATCGTGGTATCGATCAATTATAAGTCCTTTTTTGTGGTCCCGCCCACCCATTTTTCCTTTCCTGCACTTCCCCTCTCTAAATGGCCACCACTCACAACCACGACCTACAAGCTTCCATCAATCACGCAACATCTGAGATTGGCTCTACCAATTCCTACTTTGCACAACTCGAGACCCAAGTCAAGAATAAATTTGACACCATGGAAGCCAACTTCATGAAGCAATTTAACACCCTTCAATCTATTGTTAGCCGGTTATTGAACTGACCTTCGGGTCCTTCCTCCTTGGACCAACCCGATGTTGTTGATTCCTCTCATTCTCTACATTTTCAATCCAACTCTTTTAGCGTGACCCCCTGTCTTCCCTGCATCAAGGTTAATAAATTTGATGGATCCGATCCTACAAGTTGGGTCACTCAAATGGAGCATTATTTTTCTCTGCATGATATTATTGATGAGTTGGCCAAACTTCGTTATGTTATCCTCTATCTAGATCCTGAACGCTGGCAATGGTGGCAATGGCGTAAAAATTCACATTATGAGTATATTGCATGGATCTAGTTTGTTGTAGAGCTCTATGACCGCTTTAACATTGATACCCACTATCTCAGTCGTTTGACCAAGTTGAAATAGTCAAGCACAATGGAAGACTTTATAACTACTTTTGAGCATTTGGCCTTTCGAACCGAGGGTATGTCAGATGCTTTCTTTCGTGAATGTTTTATCAGTGGCCCGCCCTCAGACTTTGTTGGAAGCTACTAGACATGCTAAAGAGGCCCAACAAGTTGTTTTTTCTAGAACAAAAAATCTTCTTTTGTTCATCGCCCTTGACCCACTAATCCTAACTCCCCTGTCACTCCCCTCAAGGTCCAGAAATTAAATAGGGATGAAATGGATGAATGCCAATTGAAGGGTCTTTACTATAATTGTGATGAAAAATATTTTATGGGGCACAAGTGTAAGGAACAAAAACTTTTTATGGCCATTTCCAAAGATGTTCCCGACGAAGATGTGACAGTTCTACTTGTTGAAGATCCTCCCTTCCTGATGCTACCCAGGAGCCCGCTGACCCATTTGAAGTTGAACCATTCATTTCCTTGCATGCCCTCGCTCACTTCTCTGCTCCACAAACCCTCCATCTCATTGGATATATTAAGAATAGGAAGGTCATCATCCTTGTTTACAGTGGTAGCACCCACAATTTTATTCATCATCGCATTGCCCATGAAAGAAATTGTTATATTCGTGTTGCCAATAATTTTCAAATCATGATAGCCAATGGTGGGTCCATGAAATGTGGTGGGCATTGTGAAAATGTATGTCTTCAAATTGGACATTACCACCTGAAATCTCATATGTTTGCCATTGAAATGGGTGGTTGTGACATTGTGCTAAGTGTTGAATGGTTGCGCACTTTGGGTCCTATTCTTATGTATTTTAAGGAATTAACCATGCAATTCCAACAGGAGGGAAAAATGTATCACTTCCAAGGTCTCACAGCTGGTTCTCCTGAAATCATCAATTCCCATCGCATGGAAAAGCTACTCAAGAAAGGTCACTCCAGTATTATTTCTCAACTCCATTCTATTCACGCGGTTGAGGCATCCTCTGTGCATCCTGACCTCCAAGCTATTCTCTCCAAACACCAAGCTATTGTTTCCACTCCTCGGGGACTTTCGCCTTCTCGTGGTGTTCATGATCATTCCAGACCCCTTGTTCCTGACAGTCTTCCTCCCAATGTTCTCCCTTATCATCATCCCTTTTCCCAAAAGAATGAAATTGAGAAAATAGTGCAGGAATTGCTACAAGCGGGTGTTATCCTCCCTATTACTAACCCTTATTCTTCTCATGTGGTCATGGTACTTAAGAAATAAGTTACTTTGTGCATGTGTCCTGAATTTCGTGCCCTTAATAAACTCACCATCAAGGACAATTTTCCCATTCCTGTCATTGATGATCTCTTGGATGAGTTGAGTGGTGCTCAATATTCCACTAAACTTGATCTGTGTTTTGGCTACCACCAGATACGTATGCAAGACATTGACATCCCCAAGATAGAATTTTGAACTCATGAGCGTCATTATGAGTTCTTGGTCATGCACTTTGGCCTGTGTAATGCCCCATCCACCTTCCAAAGCCTCATGAATCATCTCTTTTGTCCTTTTCTTCGTCATTTTGTCTTCGTTTTCTTTGATGATATTCTCATCTATAGTAAAACATGGAAATCCCATCTTGCCCATGTGGATCAAGTTCTTCATCTACTCTCTCGACATCAACTTTTCCTCAAAGACTCTAAATGTGCCTTTGGGGCCTCAGAAATCGAGTACTTGGGTCATATTGTTGGCAAGGTTGGTGTCTGGGTGGATCCTAAGAAGATTGAAGCAATGCAATATTGTCCTCGCCCCAAGACTATCAAAAGCTTGCGTGGTTTTCTGGGTTTAACAGGATATTATCACATGTTTGTTCAATATTATGGAAAGATTGTGGCACCTCTCACTGCTCTACTTATAAATAATTATTTCACTTGGAATCCTGCAACTGATTTGGCCTTTCAAGCATTGAAGGCGACTATGTGCACTACTCCAGTCTTGGCCCTTCTTGATTTCACAAAGACCTTTGTCCTGGAATGTGAAGCCTCCGAGAGAGGAATTGGAGCAGTCCTTATGCAAGAGGGCAAACCTTTGGCCTTTACCAGTAAACAATTGTCAGAACGCCATTTGGGCCAATCAAACTATGAAAATGAAATGTTGGTTATTCTGCATGCGGTGGATCTTTGGCGCCCTTATCTCTTGGGGCAATGCTTCCAAATTAAGACATATCATCAAAGACTCAAGTATTTTTTGGAGCAACGACCTTCCTCTCCAGAGAAACAAAAATGGCTAACTAAGCTCTTTGGATATGATTATGAGATCATTAACAAGAAAGGGAAAGAAAATGTGATTGCTAACGCTCTTTCTCAAAAATATGAAGATGAAGGGTCCATGTTCTCCCTATCCTTCATTGTACCATATTGGCTCCAAGTTGTTCGCTAGGAATGGCTACAAGATCCTAAAATTTCGCATCTAATCCAACAATTGCAAGACAATTCTCCAATTTCCCCAAGGTATTCTTGGCACAATGATGAGCTTCACTACAAAGGTTGTTTATATTTAATTAAACAATCACAACTTAAATCCACAGTTCTTTCTGAGCTTCATGCTACTCCCACACCTGGGCACTTAAGGTTTACCAAAACTTATGAAAGGGTCAAATGTTCTTTTTTCTGGGATGGTATGAAAAATGTGATCTTTGTCAACGTAACAAGGGAGAAGCAATCAAAGCACCTGGCATAATCCAACCACTTTCTATTCCACCTGCTATTTGGAGGAACATCTCTATGGATTTCATTGTGGGATTACCTAAATCAGGAAATAAGTTAGTCATCATGGTGGTAGTTGATCATATTTCCAAGTATGCTCATTTTTGTGTTGTTTAACATCCATTTACTACATCCACCGTGGCTCAAATTTTCATGGATTGTATCTTCAAGCTTCACGGCATGCCTCATTCTATTGTTTATGATCGAGACCCCACTTTCACAAGCAATTTTTGGCAAGAATAGTTTAGGCTACAAGGCACCCAATTGCATCTCAACACCGCCTATCATCCCCAGACTGATGGTCAAACTGAAGTTGTCAACAAGTGTTTGGAGACTTATTTGAGTTGTTTTGCCTCTAAAAGGCAAAATCAATGGGCTCAATGGTTACCATTAGTTGAATGGTGGTACAACACTTCTTACCATACAACTACTTGCATGACTCCTTTTGAAGCAGTATATGGACAAAATCCACCTTTCGTTCTCTCCTACATGCCAGGTGTCTCGAAGGTTCGGGCGGTTGACCAAACACTTAAAATTCAAGAAGCTATTCTATGTACCCTGAAAGAGAATTTGGTCATGGCTCAGAATCATATGAAGCAACAAGTCGATCAAGGTCGCTCAGAACATCAATTTGTTGAAGGAGACCAGGTATTTATGTGACTGCAACCTTATAAATAAAATTCACTCAAGGTCGAACATTTTCAGAAATTGGCGCCCAAATTTAATGGTCCTTGTACAGTTCTCAAGCGTGTGGGACAGGTGGCCTATCAATTAGCTTTCCCTAGTTCTTCTAAGCTCCATCATGTTTTTCATGTCTATTTCTTAAAGAAGGTGATTGGAACTAAGTGCCAAACTCAAACCATCCTTCCCAAGTTGGATGAAGAAGGATCCATCTGGTTGTATCTAGAATAATTTTTGGACCAATGTGAGTGTCGTCTTCATTAGCGCACCATCAAGGAAGTGTTAGTCCAGTGGAAAGATACAACTCCTGCAGATGCCACCTGGGAGCCAGCTAACATTCTGTAGTGATTTCCTCATCTCAAGCCTTGAGGACAAGGCCAATTTTAAGGGGGGGGGGCATGTTAGGGACCTAACCTACCTAACCCCTCAAGTGGGTAGAATAATATATTTCCATGTAATAAAGGTCAATATTAATAAGTTCTAACAATAAGGAGGAATAAGTCAATTGTAAGAAGACCTAATAGAAGCTTCTGCTTCTAGAAGGATCTTCCTCTAGATTGTTCTTTTGGATAGATAGATTTAGTATAAATAAGAGTAGAGAATATGAGAAATTTTGTCTTTGATATTATTGTAATAGAGCTCTACTCTACTGGAGGTTGCCCCCTCAAAGAGGCAAGTGAACATTGCTATCATCAATGTACTCTTACTGGTATTATTCTGGTATTGTTCTCATTATATCATTGTTTTTCTGCCATTTCTAGCTAAAATATTTTTGTTCCACATACTATTCTATATTTGGAATACTATAGATTGTCCCCCTGCGTGGGGATTAGGGGGAAACGCCCCAAGAAATTTCCTTTTTACCTCGAGAAACGTGTCACATATTTTCCTTGTTTTTCGTGTCCATTGTTGGGTGGTTTTTCGGCACATGGTTTTTGTCGATGGTTTTCTATTTCCAGTTAAGGAATTAGGATTATTGACTAATCCAGGTCAATGGGTTAGGGTTTTGGATTATGTTGGCTCCTATATGTATATTGTATTGTAAACAATGTATCACTATGAATAAATATAGAATATGTTGGTTTTATCGGTTTGGGTTTCCAGGGGAAAAATCTCGGTGTAATGTTTGTATTTTCCATTGTATCTTTTTTGTTCTTTTATTGAAAATTTGTTTGCAGTAAATAATTGTACAAGGTTAAAATCTACATTTGGTATCAGAGCTTTGTTGGCTTCAAGGGGATGCCTTTGTGGTCAAGGGTTTGGCTCGAGACTATGATAATGTTTGACAACACAGGGATTCCAAGGGAGGACAAACACCTTCAGTAACCACTCACATAACCAGATCAAAGATCAACACACTGATGTTTTCACGTGGTAAAACCCCTACGGGGAAACATCCACGGCCCCAACCAATGCGACCACTCGGAGTAGTTTATTAATGCAAAAGAAAAATATTACAGAGAGATTTTACAATAGAGTTTCTCACAATCGATCATCGGCAAATGACCCTCCATGCTCTTTAAATAGAGATCATAGACCAATTGGGTATTAATCCATAGATCAATGGTTGTTAAGATCGAGGAGAATATGAACCATTGGATCACTCTATGTCGAGAACATATCGTGACCGTCGGATTTCCTAACTACAAATGCTTACTAATGCATACTAAAGAAACACACTTTTACCTAACAACATATTAGACCAAGTAGATCTTAACTAACTCCTAAGTGTCTAAATATCCTAACATATAATCCTTATTACAGTGGGATATTTGTGGTATTGATTTTTCAAGTGAAAAGAAATGGTGAACAACTCGAAAATGGAGATCGATAAGTTTAATGGGAAAATTTTTGAGTTGTGGAAGCTCAAGATGGAAGATTTGTTGGTGGACATAGATCAATGGATAGTAGTGGATCTAGGTACTTCACCTACAAGAACTTCAATAGACGATTGGAAAAAGTTGGATTGGAAGGCGAAGATCACAATCTGACTGTGTCTTTGAGATTCAGTGTTACTGAATGTGTCAGAGGAAGCTACAGCCAAAGATTTATGGGATAATTTGGGGAAGTTGTATCAGTCTAAGTCCCTAGTAAATGAATTTTTCCTGACAAAGAAGTTGTATAACTCGAGGATGAGAGATGGAGACTCAGTGGAAGAGTATTTGAACACATTCAATACCATGCTAAGTCAGTTAGTATCTGTTGAGATTAAAATTTCAGATGAAGATAAGTGTATCATTTTACGGTGCTCTTTACCAGACTCGTGGGATAGTCTGGTTGTGGAAATAGGTAGTAATACAACTGACTTGAAGTTTGATGAAGTGGTATCATCCTTGTTGTCAGAGGAGATGAGATGGAAGAACATGGAAGGATAGAGCACAAATGCCTTATTTGCAAGAGGATGCTCCCAGGAAAGAAATAGATCTAAGTCCTCAAGTGGGATATCTAAGTCTAAGGGTAGATCTAAATCTCCCAGAAAGTTTGTAAATGTATGTTGGAGATGTGGAAACAAGGGCACTACAAGAAGCAGTGTAGATCCAAATTTGAGAAAAAGAAGGGCATTACAAGAAGCAATGTAGATCCAAAGATGAGAAAAAGAAGGGATCTGAAGAATCTCCTTCTACATAAGAAAATGCTTCCAAGGAAGAAGGAGGGGATGTGTACTTGGCTTCTTCAAGCACACATGGATATCATGAGGCATGGTTGGTTGACTCAGGTACATCCTTTCATAGGACTCCCCACAGGGAGTGGTTCTGTGAATATGAAAGGTATGATGGAGGTAATGTTTTCCTAGGTGATGACTCGACAACTAGAATCATAGGTCGAGGAAAATTCAATTTGAGGCTCATAGATGAAAGGATTAGAACACTACTTGGTGTTTTTCACATCCCATGATTGGCCAGAAATTTGATTTTTGTAAGCAAAATGTACAATGTAGGGGTAAAACAATATTTGAAAAGGAAACCTGCAAGATGGTTTGAGGAGCAATGGTGTTGCTGAAGGGAGTTCGGTTTGGAACTTTGTATAAGCTGCAAGGAATCACTATTAGTGATGGGCATAATAGTTCCATTGTTCCTGATATTGGATTTGAAGAAGCAAGAACACCTACAGTCTCCAAAGAAAAGGTTATGTTGTGGCATCAAAGACTGGGGCATATCGGAGAGAAGGGTCTTTGACTACTACACGGTAAAGGTATGGTTGAAGGTATATCTAATTGATCACTGGATTTTGATTTCTGTGAACATTGTGTATATGGGAAGCATAATCGGGTAAGATTCCCCTCTGGTGCAACGAGGGAAGAATGCATTTTACATCTAGTTCACAGTGATGTGTTTGGACCTGTGTTGGTTCCATCATTGGGAAAATTTGTGTACGGTGTCTCATTTGTAGATGAATTCTCGAGGAATACTTGGATATGTTTCCTCAGGAAGAAATCTGAATTCTTTAACATGTTTAAAGAATTTAAGGCTCTTGTTGAGAATCAAAAAGAGAAAACAATTAAGGTGTTGAGGACAGATAATGGTGGAGAGTTCTGCGGGAATGAATTTGAAAAATTCTATAAGAAGTGTGATATAGCAAGGTAGAAGACTACTCCATGTAAACCTCAATAGAATGGAGTTGTAGAAAGGATGAACAAGATGTTGATGGGAAAATCAAGGTGCATGCTCAGTGGTGTCAGGTTAGGGAAAGAATTATGGGCAAAGGCAATGGGTATTGCATGTTACCTAGTCAACATATCACCCTCATCAATGTCAAATGAAAAGACTCCACAATAGGTATGGACTAGTAATAAACCTTCTCTCACACATCTCAATGTATTTCGTTGTGAGGCCTATGTTCATATTCCAAAGGAAAACAAGAGTAAGCTAGATAAGAAGGATGGAAAATGTATCTTTATTGGGTATAAAGATGGTCTCAAAGGTTATAAGCTTTGGAACCTAGAAACTAAGAAGGTTTTGCATAGTTGAGATGTGGTATTTAGAGAAATGAAGGATGTTGTTAAACATGAAGTCCTACCAAGTAAGGTAGAACCAAAGAAAATAGAGTTTGATTTAAGGGATGATGAATCTGACTCTACAGAAGAACATGAATCAGAATAAGAAGATTATCATACTCCGGTATTGAGGAGATCAATTCGAGAAAGAAGGCTACCAGAAAGTTATACTCCATCTTATTTATGTTCAAATTTTGCTTTGTATATAACTGATGATGATCCTAGCACTGTCAGGGAGGCAGTGGATTCAGAGGATGGAAAGCTCTGGAAAAAGGCCATGGATGAAGAAATGGAAACCTTGGATAAGAATGAGGCTTGGGATCTAGTGGAGTTGTCGACTGGAAGAAATCTCATTGGCAACAAATGGGTATTTAAAAAGAAGCTGAATGCAGAAGGAAAAGTGGAGAAATACAAATCTCGGTTAGTAGCAAAGGGTTATTCCCATGTTGAGGGAATTGATTTTGGTGAGATTTTTTCTCTTATGTCTAAGTTAACTTCTACAATATTTTTTTTATCCGTTGTTGTTGCATTTTATTTTAAAGTAGAACATATGGATGTGATGACAACATTCCTACATGGGGATCTGGAAGAAGAAATCTATATGAAGCATCCATAATGCTTGGTTGTGAAGGGAAAGAAGGAGCTGGTATGCAAGCTGAAAAAGCCCCTGTATGGTTTAAAACAATCACCAAGGATGTGGTATCAAAAATTTGATACTTATATACTATGACTTGGCTTCACAAGAAGCAAAGAGGATCATTGTGTGTATTTTAAATTAATTGGTGATCATTTGATCTATTTGGTCTTGTATGCAAATGACATGTTGCTAATAGGAAACAACAAGGAGATTATCTAGGATGTGAAAACTCAATTGTCTTCTAAATTTAACATGAAGGATCTCAGTGCTTCAAATTTCATTTTAGACATGGAAATTAAAAGAGATTGGAAAAAGAGGAAACTTTGGTTAAATCATAGAAAATATGTCGAGACAATATTGCAGAGGTTTAATATGCAGGAATGTAAACTCGTCAAGGTCCCTATTCCTATTGGTGTAAAGTTATATGTGGATCAGTGTCCCAATACACAGGAAGAGGAGGAGGACATGTCTCGTGTTCCATATGCGAGTGAAGTTGGTAATTTGATGTATGCAATGGTCTGTACTAGACCGGACATTGCACATGCAGTGGGAGTTTTGAGTAGGTATATGTCAAAACCAGGGAAGAAGCATTGGACAACAATAAAAAGGGTTTTCAGGTATTTGCATGGCACTTCTAGCTATGGATTGTGCTACCAAGGAAGACTAGGATTAGACAGAGTGTTGGACATACATGTCTTTGTGGATGCAGATTGGGCTAGAGATATGGATCATAGGAGATTTATAAGTGGGTATGTGTTTAACCTGTTTGGAGGAGCAATCAATTGAATGAGCAAAATACAGGTTGTAGTGGCACTTTCAACTACAAAAGTTGAATACATGGAAACCACTCATGCAAGTAAGGAAACAGTATGGTTACAAATTTTGTGTTCAAGTATTGGTTTGTACAACAAGCTATAAGGATAGATTGTGACATTGAAAGTGCAATTTTTCTGGCGAATAACCTGACTTATCATTCAAAGACAAATCATATTGATATTCAATATCACTTTGTGAGAGACATGGTTGAAGAAAATAAAATGTTGTTGATGAAGGTTGACACTTTTAAGAATGTTGCAGATTCATTAAGAAAATCTGTGAGCACTGAGAAGTTCTCTTGGCGTAGAGGATCTATGGGCATTGCTTCCCTGGATTGTTGAATATGTAACCCTATAACCCCCTGTATGCAAAGAAAACAACAAGTGGGAGAATGTTGGGTATGTGTTATATTCTTTGACGACTAGGTATAGTGTCTGCTATGTTATGTCGGGTGCGCGGGGGTTGGGGACAACCCCCCCCCCCGATAAAAAAAAATCCCTGGGAAACGTGTCCCATTTTTTCCTCGTTTTTCGTTTTGCTTTTATTTTCGTGTCCATTGTTGGGCGGTTTTTTGACACATGGTTTTTTCTGATGATTTTCTATTTCCGGTTAAGGAGTTAGGGTTGTTGACTAATCTAGGTCCCTGGGTTAGGGTTTTGGATGCCACCGGCTCCTATATGTATATTGTATTGTAAACAATGTATCACTATGAATGCATATAGAATATGTTGGTTTTCTCGGTTTGGGTTTCCAGGGGAAAAACCTCTGTGTAATGTTTTTATTTGCCATTATATTTTTTTTGTTCTTTTACTGAAAATTTGTTTGCAGTAAATAATTGTACAAGGTTAAAATCTACATTTAGGGCAAGTTACTCTCATAAAAAACCAAAGATCAAAAGAGCCATGAAAGGTATCCCATAAAACAAAATATTCCAAATGCTAAAAACTATTATTAAGCAGTGTGTGTACTATGTAAATTGTGCAACAACAGTGATTTTATTTATTTTTATTTTAGCAGTAATTTGCATGTTGAGTTTTTATATAAAGATTTACATTTTTGTTTTGCTTCACATTTATTTTTCTTATTTCACAAGGGCTTGGATTAGATTGACATTTGTTATTACCTTTTGCAGTGACTGTGATTGTCATAGGTTTGTCAAATTTGCTTGTAGGTTTTTTTGTGATATTGAACAATGTAAGTGCCACATTTGCTTGAAAATGTGTTTTCTTTTGAAAGGCCTCTGTGGTATAATTAACATAGAATTATGAATGGTTGTTGGGAAATATCATCAGTGGTTTCGGGATATGCACCCTCTACCCCTCATTATGACCGATCTTTCATACCTTCACTAGCCTCTCTTCCTATGGGTTCATGCCCCATTGTTGAGATCTATTGGAAGGCCCAATGACTATGAAAGGAATGATGCTAAGTCTTTAGGGCACACATTTTTAATTTTATTCCCCCATGCAAAAAATATCCTAACTTACCCAAACATTTTACTTTAAGTTGATAAATGGGGACAACCTATGTACCCAATAGCCCACTCCCTGTGTAATACACCCATAATTAAAAATTAAAAAACATTGTTGAAATAGTTACTGTGGCATTGTAATGACTGTATAAAAGCAATTTGAAATATACTACTTTTTAACCACTATGTAAGAAAATATCCCCATAATCTCTTGAGCAAATGGACTTGGCTTTGCATGCATAATAGTTTTGTAGTTTTACTATTAGTTTCTTTGAATCTAGATATCACTACTTTGTTGAATGTAATGAAAGTTTTATGGATTGGGCAACAATGAAATTGGATAATAAAAATAAACTTTACTATTTATATTTTTTTTAAGTTCATCTTCAAATCCCAAGAATTATTATTTCACATCCTTCAAAAGTGTTAACTCTCTTATACCAGATGTGATCTATTTTACTTTAACAATTTATTTAAAACCCAGAAATTATAAAAATCAACACTCCCTCCTAGCAAAAAAGGGATTCTCCACCACCCCCAGCTTGTCCATGAAGAAAACAAATTTCCCTTTCACTAGAGGCTTGGTGAGAATGTTTGTTATCTGCTCCCCTATGGATATGTATTGTAATATTACAACACCTCTCTGGACCCTGTCTTTGATGAAGTGGTATTTGATCTCTATATGCTTGGACCTATCATGAAACATTGGATTTTCCCAAAGGTTGATACAACTTTGGTTATCATACAGGATTGTGAGTGGATCACCGTAGGCCCCATCTCAAGACCAAATAACCCTGTGAGCATCTTGCGAAGCCAAATGGCCTCAAAACTCGCCAAACTCACTGCCATGTACTCGAAATTTACTGACGTAAGTGAAATTGAGTGTTGTTTCCTGCTAAACCATGAGATCATTGTTGACCCCTAGCTAAAACAACATCCAAAAGTATTATTCCTATCCATTGCACTCCCTTCTCGGTCCGAATCTCTTTACCCATACACACTCCACCAAATCTGAGATATCTCAGTCCAAAGCCCATTGTACCATGAAGATACCTCATCACGTGCTTTGTTGCCACTCAATGAACCCTCCTTGACTCCACCATGAACTGGTTGAGTGTATTCACCGGAAAGAAAATATCTAGCCTCGTGTTGACTAGATACATCAAGGACCCAATCAACTTCCTATACAAAGTGGGATCCACCAACTCATCCTCAGAAACATTAAGCTTCCTTAACTTAATGATCATAGGTGTAGACATCAACCTGCAATCCTCCATCCTAAATTTTTTCAAGATCTCAACCGCATACTTTCCCCATACAAGCACTTAACTTTGCTCATGACATGCAAAGCACTTAACTTTTTGTTGAAATAATGTAACTGCGAAGAGCATTCTTATTATTATTTTTTATTATTGGATTAAATCCCCATTGCGGATTAATCATGTCATTATTATTATTATTGTTATTGGATTAATCCCCATTGAGGATTAATCATGTCGGTAATTGTATAAGGACCAAATCCCCTTTTGCAGATTGGTCATCGGACAATTACAAAGTGCAGAATAAGAAGTCGGCCCCAACAGTTATTATGGAAGACCCAGAATTAATTAAAGGTGGGTTTACCCACCCAGAGTGAGAGGTCGACCCTGCCAGTTGTGACCTTTCTCACGTGCCATTCTTGTATAAATAAGAGGCTAGTGCCTCACTTCAAACACACACAACTCACTTTCTCATTATCTTATGAGGCAAGCTGCAATTACTAGTTGGAGAGAGGAGAAGAAGGGTGGCGCATCTCTTGGGGAGGACTTTCTGTATTGGTTTGAGTTATCTCTTGAACATTGTATAAGCTATTTATG
>ML783823.1:584647-638164 GCA_009831015.1 Picea engelmannii | reverse complement strand
GACTCTTTGGGAAAGAGTAAGAAATGCTTCAAGAGTTCATCATTTTTTTACATTATGGTTATGTTGGGTACGAAAACAATCTCATACTAATGCCAACATAAATTTAGTCAACAAAGAGGCATATCAAGATGTGCAAATGTCTTGCCAATTTGTAGTTTTGTTGATGATATTGTTTAGGAATCAATACTCCAACTTTCCATGTGTATTGCACCTAACTGGGTCAGATGTATGTAAGAACTTATTTAGTAAATTTGGTGGGATGGTTGGAGTAGAGAGGGCCTATGATTTCACAGACTTACTTCATGCCATTGGAACCCTTAATAGAGTTGTTGAAGAAGAATCGAATCCCCAAGGGATTCATTTTTAAAAATCTCATAAGAAACAAATAAGCATCTGGAATACATTGCACCAACAAGTGAGCGGGGACATTGATGTTTTCTCACAATATGATTCAATATCTATAGATGACAAAATTGTAGAATCTCTTAAGATAGGATTGGAGGATGCACATGGAATTTTATCAAGTCTTGGAATGAAACCAAAGGGAGACACAAAATTTTCTTGGTGGTTTAAACCATGGACAAAGGATCAACATTTTCCAACACTCCAATTTGTGGGTGAAGTAATTGATGATCCTCCACCATGTCATTCCAACTATATATTCCAACATTTTCCCTCAATGGTACTCGATGATAGTGAATTGAAAAAAATGGAAAGTGAGTGGAGACATGAGTTGGATGAAATTTTAGAATCCATTGATGAGAATGTAAACATAATTGTCAAACTAGTGGTGGAGCTCGATGGTAAGGATATGTATAAATCTTGTTTGGTTAGTCAATTTAATGGAAACCTGACATTATCCAAAGATAGGTTGACTAAAGTGAGAAATGTGTTCTACTTTAGGCGAGATGAGAGGGATCCAAAAAATGGTTTTTCAATTGGTTTTAGAATTGGATCTGATTGTGCAGTGTTGTTTGAGAGAGAGTCTATACCTGCCACTGAATGTGCTACACGAAAAGGTGTTTCCTGAAGTACAAAACTGGGTGTTTCTTCCGGGATTTGGTACATTGGAAGACTTCAAAGAATAAGAACGAAGGATGGTAATAGGGTATTTGATTACCATAATTACATTGATCTTTTGGATAGGCCAGAAGTAGTTGAGCTTAAACTTTGTTGGTACAATCGAATAAAGGGGCAACATATGTACAATTATGATTTGACAAATCATAATTTCATACAACTTGAATTTGTTATAGCAGTGGCCAGCTTATCATACAATAACAAGAATGACATATACAAATTAGAAGAAAATGATTACAAAATTTTGAAGATTTTGTCAAAAATCTAAATAGGGTACTATTTTCACACTGTTTTCAAAACATTATACTTTCTTTTTTCTTTTTCTATTACTATCTTATAGATTATTTTTAAAGTGTTCTTGGTTGTATTCTTGTTGATTTTTTTGTAGTAGTTTGATACTCACTCATACTTTTTGGCTTCAGGTTTAGTGAATACGTCAAATGGTGAATGGTTGAGATAACTCAACACATAATTATTGGGCTTCAGATATTTCTTATTGCTTTGTTGCAAAGTTGGTTTTGAGGGTTCTTGAAATTTCTGTAATAACTTCAAAATTGGCACTTGTACCCTTGAATATAAAACTATAAGGATTTTAATTTTCTTGGATATTATAGTCATGCTTTGTGATGGAGTGGAAAGAAGGCATCATCCTTGTTGAAACTTTGAAAAGGATGAAACAATTTTTTGCATATCAAATTTTGGTGGCCATGCCCATATTGTATTTCTTTTCAAGTATAAATTTCTTAAGTGTTTCGAGTATATAGAGCAGGCCCCTGGGGCTTGTTGTGTATGGAAAGTGGATTCTAAATTTCTAAACTACTTATATTGTGAATCTCTTTTTTGGGGTTCATTCATCTTTTGCAAGTTAATTGATAACTAGGGTAGTTACTATTAAGATTATGTGTTTGGTTTCTCTCACAAAGGGGTGATGATGAATTTATAAACTAATGATCAAGGTGAGAAGCACATGGGAAGTCAGCAACAACTTTCTTTTGTTTCAGAATTCAAAACACATTATAAAATGCTTTTAGGCTTTGTAGGTCTATAAAATTTCTAGGTTTGTAGGCCTCTTAGGTTTAACGATGGCACATGTAAATGTTGTGTAAGGAGCTTCACTAAAATATTTCAATATAGCTTTGTTTCTAGTATGCTTTGTGATAGAATCTTGTAGCTTGAAGAACTCAAATGTGACCCACAATGGATAGGTTCTTGGTTTGAAAAATGAATCTGTCATTCTGAGGCCAAATGGAACCGCTCGTAAAGCTTGTCTGATAGACTTTGAGGTTAGTTTCCATTCCTCATTGGAATGTTAAAAGCATTTGGTTCTGGCTCCCCCTTCATTAGTGTTATGGAGATCCTATTTGTAAGAACTCTACTTGCCTCTCTATTAATAGATTTAAATTTGAGAAAGTTTATCTTTTATATTATATTAGGAAATGGTTTGTATTATATCTAACCTTGTATGTGTTAGCCCTAGGATTGCTATGCATGTCAATTTGGCATGCACAACAAACCTTGGGCTGTTGTGCATGCCAAATTGGCATGCACAACAGGACTTGGGCTATTGTGCATGCCAAATTGGTATGCGCAACAACCCAAGCCTGATGTGCATGGAAATTTGGCATGCACAGTAGCCCAAGCATGTTGTGCATGTCAAATTTTCATGCATAGAAACCCAAGGATTGTTGTGCATGCCAACTTGGCACGCACAACAGACCTATGGCTACTGTGCATGACAAATTGGCATGCGCAATGGGCCTTGGCCTTGGGATGTTGTGCATGCCAAATTTCCATGCACAACAACCCAAGGCTTTTTTTGCATGCCAATTTGGTGTGCACAACAAGCCTATGGCTGGTGTGCATGCCAATTTGGAATGCATAACAGGCCTTGGGTTGTTGTGCATGCCAATTTGCATCATAGACCTTGGTTGTTGAGCATACCAAATTGGCATGCACAACCGCCCAAGGCCTGCTATGCATGCCAATTTGGCATGCACTATAGCTATAGGCATGTTTTGCATGCCAAATTGGTGTTGTGCATCATTAAAATAATTAGGGACAATCACCACAACATCCTTTATAGTCTTGCCAAGGAATGCTTCTGTAGTCTCCTTCATTTTAGTCACAATCATAACATCGATTCCTTTAGGGATAAACACCTTTGTATATCCATAGTATATTCCATTTGGAATTTAATCCATAGATGGAGGAGGAATTTCCCTGTTGTAGGCCTCTTCTTTGGAGAAAATACATTAATGAACATAAAAAATTGGCAAGATCGTTAGTATCTTTCTCACTGAACTTATATTTATCTGCTAGTATACAATCTAAGGGCCAATATTGAAGCCATCTAATGTGCTTTAAATCCTCATTCCTATCTAAAAAGTCTTGTGAATATCTCCCACCTAAATAAATATTACGAGGTATCTTTCCAATAATATCCATCATTAGGGAAAGGTGGTCCTCTTCGTGGTAATAACCTTCTGCGCTTTAAGGATCAAACAACATATCACATGTAGCCAGTTCAAAAACCATGCAAGGAAATGACCACATGTCAATTGGTATAGATAATGTGAACCCAAAATAACCTCTGGGATCGATATTTCATTTTCTGAAAATCCCAGACCTGCCAATGCACACAGAATTGGCAGGTCTGGGATTTTATCAAGTCACACAATCGTCTTCCTTCCCCTTACAACCTTTGTTATTGTTCTTGGGTCTGTGCTTTTCGATATCCCTCTACTTTGGTTTGGTCCTGCTTTCTGCCTATGATCTTCTCTCTTTCTAGTGACAATTTCAGTGAGTTCCATGTCGTGAGAAAGGGGGAATCCCAAAAGGGGTAGTGGCTCTTCTCGAGGGGCCTCCAGTCGGCAACAACCCTTGTTCTCTTCCCCTAACAGTTTTTCTTCCTTTCACCCTCAAGTCGACCCTCCCCGTGTTGAGGGCTCCTCCTTTGCGCCTTCTCCAGGGGAAGAATGATGGGGATGGACTATCATTGAAGAGGAAATTATTGCTCCTAGTGAAGTTCCCTCTATCCATCCTCCTCCTGAACGACCTGGACTTAGTGATCCCAACATTCAAGAAAAAAGTAACAACATGTATACTAATGATCCTGAGCTTGTAAAGAGACCTCTTATGCTTTTAACAGAGGACCAACTCCATCTCTTCTTTGAAATTCGTAGAGATTCGATCGAAATTTCCTTCAAACAAGAAAGAATGTTAGCCAGAATTGAAGACTTATGAAGCTAGATTTTTGGAGTTCAACAGAGTGTCATTATTCCTCCTTGGACCTCCTCTAACTAGCACTCGGATGACAGTGATGCCCCCCATGCTTGAATTTTTTGGTTTTTCTACTTATATAGTACAGTTCAACATCTTTTTCTCTTTTCAAGTATGTACAAAATTAATATCGGCAAGCCATATGCTTCATGCATAGTCATTTTCTCTACTCAGGCTCTAATGCCTAAGTTGGTTTCCTCTGTTGGCGGCCTAGGAATCAACTCAACTATTTTTTACATTTTAATTATTAGTTAATAGAAGGATCTTTTTCTAGCTTAAAAAGAAAACATGTCATTCTATTAGGGTCCCCGAGGTGTAGGGGAGTCGGTGATGGAGTGTATTCTTAAGGCACTCTTTTATGTAAAGTCACATGTTCGAAACCCCGACTTACCTTGTGTGTCGCGTATGGGGCAGTGTCACACAAGTACTTTCCTGACGACCTCGTGTTACGCTAGTACGTGCCCAACTAGTTGTCGATTCCGCTAGTCTAAAAATAAAACATACCACTTTATTAATATAGAGTGACTATTATGGTTAGTGTGGAAGTGAAAGTATTTCATGATGATAGAGTGACTATTATGGTTAGTGTGAAAGTACTTCATGATGATAATGATGGTGATTAACATCCAGTGAGATCGAATTGGTCTATGAGACCTTAAGTAGGTAAGGAATTACTTGGAATTCTTTAGAATTTTATTTCAGTGCTCGAAAAACATTAAGAGAAATGTTCCAAGATGAGCATAGTTTTGTTGATTTAAAAGATCATAAAGATTGGTAGTATGAATAAAATTAATAAAATATCCTTATACGTTTATGTAAAGGTTTTTTTATAAGTAATAAGTTGTATACATATTAAATCAATGACACAATTACATGGCATTGTATTTGTTTTAGCTTGGAGAGAATAATTAAGTTTTAATTTAAATGCTTATACATTTGAAAGTTTTCAATTATATTAATAATGATAAAAAAACAATTTGAATATTGAATTAAATATTGTTATTTAAGTTTAGTTTAAGTGGTTAAAGGAAAAAGTTATCATCATCCTTACCCAAATTCAAATTTTGTTTGTGATATGTTTTATTTTTGTGTTGATTAGGATTGACAAGTATCAACAATCTCAATCTCGCATAAGTACCTAAAGGTAGAAACATATGATAAAAGGAAAATAGTTTAATTTCTTAGAACTCTTCCAATGCAAACATAATTGCACTATAGGGAAATCAATACTCTAAATTCTAACAAATTGGGATATCAAATACTTAAAATTAAAATCAATACTCTAAATTCTAACACATTAGGATATCAAATACTTAAAATTAAATGCTCCTAATATGAGTACTTTTTGGAAAATCAACTCACAGTTTCAAAATTTGTAAACATTATCAACGAGTTTAGTTTGAGTGGTTAACGCACTTTGGTGTTTCACTCTTCACCTACGTTTGATTCTCTAGTGGTCGATTTCCCTGTATAAAGAGGTTTGATTCTCTAGTGGTCGATTTCCCTGTATAAAGAGTCATTTCATGTGGTTGGGTCCCAGTGTAATTCTTAAGTGACTTTGGAAAAATAGATTTCCTCTAGTCATGATCAAACCAAGATTTTTCTTCATAGTTTACAAGCTCAATTCTTGTTGTTAAACGAAATATTTTAAAAAGAAAAAGAAAAAATTGTAAACACTAAACCCTAAGGGAATTTGGTTTATCCCCTAGAAAAATAACCCTACCAAGTTACTAATGCTATTGAAAAATTTCATAACAAAATGCTCATTTCAAGACATCTCTAGGTTCCAAACAATATATGAGAAATTTCAAAAACCAAGTCAATAACAAGAGCAATCGTACAAGAAAATAAAAACTCCTAAATCTGTCAAGAAAAACACATGAAGAGTTAAAGTATAATGACTTTAAATAATTTTATTATTTAAGAATATTCTTTTTTATACACATACGAATAATTAAAATATTTTTTTTCCACGGAAAAAAAAAATCACATTTTTATTACTGAGAATAAAAATATATTCCTTATATGCTAACGCATGCCAAATTTCCTCAACTGTTCGGAACGTTCAAACTAACCATGAACTTGATCATCATTCCAGATTGATCATACTGACTTGAATTTTTATGAAAATTATGTACTTTCAACAATATCTAGATGGTCTATACCAGACAATACATACTTGACATACTACATAATACTTTAAAAACTACAGTTATCTAGAGCAGATACGTAATTAAAAATTCATAAACTGAGAAAGCCTTTAAGTCCAAAAGTTTTGTCGATGCTCATGTGTTTCACCTTTGTCGTATTCCACCATATGTACTACTCCCAGAGGAAAAGTTAGGCCCTCCTTAGACAGAATATCCACTTGTTGGTTCAATTCCCAAAAGACATAGAAAAAGGAGAAGGTTTAAAAAACATATACTACCTCTTTTAAATTGATCTCTAAGTCATTTAACTCCAAGGTGTGAATATGTTGCTTTCCATTCATCCAATTGACAACTAGTATTGAATCCCCAAAAGCTTGTAACGATTTCAAACTTGACTCATAATCTTTCCTTAATAAGAGTTTTAAAGCCAACAATTCAACCAAGTTATTAGTTCCCTATCCACCACAAGCCTTCATGGTAAAATAATGAACCTTTGGGATATATAAAACCACCCCCAGTAGCACATAAGGTCTGGGCCTTGACATGCCCCATCGAAAAAACCCCAATTGGAACTCTTATTGATCAACAACTCCCCTACCTTTTATGGACACCTAGGGGAAATTTCTTCTTTTAGTAGATTGTACAGAGTCACCACCTGAATGAAAACCTGGAAGGTTTCCCAACATCTTTCCCGAAAAATATTTGGCTATTGTGAATCAACCAAACCCCCCATAAAAAAATAAAAAAATAAAAAAATAAAAATAAATAAAAAGGTAAGGCTCTAAATGGTTTTAAATCTTCCATGTTGAACTAGTCTTTGAGGCAAAGTGCAAGCTCACTCTTGCTCCACATATCTCTTTTCTTCAACCAACTACCAATATCACCCCAAATTTGTTGTATGAAGGGACACTGAATGAAAATATGTAACATTCTTTCCTCATCCTTCTTGCAAAGCACACAACAACCAAGACCTTGAATATTTTTGTACTAGCATGCCTCCTAGGCCAAAACCTTGTTTTTTAAGGCTAGCCACATGAAAAACTTCATCTTCTTGGGTCCCTTGATTTTCCATATCTTCTTTCACCACTAGAGCGAAGGATCGAGGTGAGAAATTGTCACCAAGGATTGATAACCATCTTTATTGTGTAATCACCTCCCACCTTATTCTTCAACCAAACAATGTTGTATGGTTTTTCCCTTATCCTTACATGGGCTTGTTTTAGCTCAATGATGAATTCTTCCCATTCCCTCTTCCATCCTCCTTCTAAACCCAAATCAATATTCTATTTCTAGGCCTGAGCCCACACGAATGTATTAATGGGATCATTGCAATCCTTAAGTGTTATATAACCCCGTCTTTGCAAAAACTCAACCAAGCTTGTTGATAACCTAACTTGATGTCTGCAACCCATGATTGATTCAACTCCCACTCTTACCTCCTCTCCATTCCCAACCTTCTCCTCTCCATTCCCAACCTTCCATCCCAAGTACCTACCAACTATCGATAAAGAGTTAACCAGAGCCTTCTAACATGCCGAACCATTTTTCCAATTATTTTCCTCTCTACAAATCCAAGTTAGTAAAGAGTCGGGTTCTAGGTACTTTGATTTGATTAGTCGAATCCATATATTTTCTTGGTGATCAAATTCTAGATTGATTTCCCTGCTAATGCCTTCCCAAATTCATGGATGTTTTTGAGGTCCCAACCTCCTTCATTCTTGGCAAAGCGATTGACTTCCAACTCATCGAATGAGTACCATCATGTCCATCCTTTCCATTCCATAGAAAGTTACAAAAAAACTTTCCAATATTTTGTAAAACACCTTTTGGAATGTGCACCAGAAACTTCTAGTATACCGGGATTGCTTCAAGTACTAACTTCACAAACACCAAACGACCCCCTCTATACAACCATCGATTGTACCATAGCAAAGCACACTTCTCCACCTTCCCATGAGCCATCAACAATCTTTTTGTTTGTAGGAGTTGGGTTTAAGCATATAACTCAGATATTTAAAGCCTTCTCCTAAATCAGTGTCATGGAATTGAAAAGAGTCTAACATCTCACTTTTTATTTTCATCCACTCCATTAAATCATATTACCAATTTATGCTCATTTATCACCATTCCCATAGATTTTTTTATACAGACTTGAGATCTCCTTTAGAGCTCAACCTTCAATCAAATATTTGATTGTTAACAGCAACACATTGTTAGTAAATATTAAATGGGTCAAGGAAAACTCTACTATGACCTTGATTCCTTTGAGTTTACATGTTCATCTCATTTCAACTTTCACTTGACTAAGACCTTCCACTACCATGAGAAATAAGTATGGTGACAACATACATCCTTGGTGCAAACCCCTACTCAACATAAGGAAGGGAGAGGTTGTCCCATTCACTAGCACCACAAAGGAAACCGACATAACACAAGCCATGATCCAATTGATCATATTTAAGGAGAAACCAATGTGGATTAGGATCATCCTCAAATACAACCAACTAACATGATCACAAGCCTTTGATAGATCTAACTTCACAACCATTGCACTATGTTTCCTTATCTTGATATTGTGTAGACACTCCTATGCAATCCCAATTGCATCATATATCTATCTCTGTTTCAAAAACCCAAATTGCTCAAGGGAAATGACCGATGATAACCACGCCTTCAACCTTATTGCCAAGATCTTCACAATTATTTTACATACACAATTGCACAAAGATATAGGCCCAAAGTCTTCAAAATCCACCGGATTATCCACTTTGGGTATCAAAGTTATGAAGGTAGAATTAAATTTAGGGAGAATCCTCTCAGTCATTCGAACCTCTTCTACCACTCTTAACAAGTCTTGTCCCAAAATGTCGAAAAATATATAAAAAAATCTACCATCTGACCCCAGAATTTTCCCTTTCTACATGACTGATAAAACCCCCTCCAATTCTGCTAGCCTTCCTTCTACAAACAACTCGTTAACTTCATTTGAAACTAATCAAGGGACGTATTGATATATCTTCACTTCCTCTAGATTTGTTCCCTTTGGTTCTTTGTACATATTGTTAAAGTGTTGTACCCCTACTTGTGCAAGATCCTTGAAACCCCATATGTGAGTTCCTTCTTCGTCATTTAGATCCCAAATAATATCCATATTCCTATGATGATTAGAAAACCTGTGAAAATATTTTGTGTTATCATCTCCTAAATCCAGCCACAAAGCTTTTCTTTTCATTCTCCACTCTACCTCATGCCCATGAAGTAAATTTTATTTTTCTATCTCTAATTATGTCAACTCCGCCATCTCCTCACCAGAAAATACCCCCCCCTTGGATTGCTATTATATAAGGAGTCAATTACTCCACTGCTTTTAGAGCATGATCATGATTCTTCCTTCTATTAGTTTACCATTCCACAACTTTCCTTTTAACTTGTAGCAAGGAGTCTGCAAGCCGTTTGCTCACCAAGTCCCCTGGCTCAGACTTGAATAACACCAATTCACTCTTTACCAGCTCTAAAAAATCTTCATTCTCAAGCCATATCAAGTTAAATTTGAATGGGGTCAGAGGTTTCTCAATTGACCTAATGAATTCCAGATAAATAGGATTATGATTAGAGCCCCCACCTATTCCAACCCAACTCTTGTAATTCCCCATTCTGCATAAGAGTCAGTCTGCCACCAGGGATTGATCTAGACGCTTCAAGACCCCTGCTACCTCGAATCTCTTATTGCACCAAGTAGATTTTAGTTTTTGTGGTTCCACATCCACAAGATTGGAACTCTTGATATGATGCAAGAAATACTTTGCATGAGTATTCGCACATGCCCCTCTCCCCATATCTCCCTACAGATCAACGTGAAGTTCATATCCCCTCCAATCATCATATTGTCCTCTTTTAGAAGAGTCGGCGAGAATACTTGATCCCAAAACCACATATTCCTTTCATAAGGCCCATAAATATTTAAAACAATTACCTGCTAATCCAAGTCTTCCAACCCGAACTTCATGCATAAATCTAATTGCATAGAGAAAGAACTTGTCAGTGTAAATGTTAGACTCGATCCAGTCAGTAAACCTCCCAACAAACCATTTGCATCCACCCACAAGCAATCCCAATTAGTAAACAACTTCTTAAGACTTCCTAAAATTAATTCCCCCTTACACATTGTTTCCTGAATAAGTATAACACCAGACCTCTCCTTTTATACCAATCTATGTAGGGCTAGTCTTTTTACAGGGCTACATCCCCTCACATTCAAAGAGAGTAGCTTCATTTGGTAACCCTAATAATGGGTTGCACATCTCTAAGGTCCCAAGTTAGTGTTTTTTTATTTTCCTAGTATTTTTGTCATTGCCTTGTTTTGGGCATGAAAATATAGGGTTTTCTACCCACTCCCGACTTTCTCCCACCCCTTATAGGGTCCATACCTAAAACTACAACCAAGGAAGGACCATCATCCACTACCAGTCCCTTCGATTGGAGTTGATATGAATTTCCAAAATATCCATCCTCAGTCAAGGAGGATTTGAGCCCCAAATATTGCCCTCCTCCCTTATCTGACATCTAAGAAAAAAGACCTTTCAAGGTCCTAGGTAAGGATGGGTTCCTAGAGGGATTCAAGGGGGCTAACCCACCTTAGACCTCTCTGGTTAATATGTAGGTTAATGTTTTATATGTACATGTTTTATAAGAATGGAAAGTTAACACTTTATACCTTGGTATAAATGTCTTTGAGCAAGGAAATCCATATACTATTTATATATTCATTTATTTGGTAGAAGGTAAATGCATTAACTTCTTCGTTAATGTAGTGAAATATGATGTTTGTAGTGTCTTTTTTTAACATAGTGAAATATGATGTTTGTAGTGTTTCTTTGAATTTCATGTCAATTTAAGAAGGGTTCATTTTTCACAAAATTTGATGTGAGAATAGGCTTTGTATAAGATGGAGAGAATAACGTAAAAAATTAGTAAATAAATAAGAAATAACATTGGTGTAGAAAATTGATTTATTAGTTACAAAACTAATATATAAACTCTATGACACCATGATAAAGTAGTATTGTTATATTGTTTGAAATGCATTTTTATTTTAATATTTTTTCCATACAAGTAAAACTATTCAATCTTATGTTGATTGGAGAAAGGGAAATGACACTAAATATATTTAAATATTATACCTTGCATTTTAAAATAAAAATTTAGGATATAATAAACTTGCCTACTCCCTAAACGAGTGAATGAGAATGTTGAATAATTCAAGGGAAGTTTTCATACTAATCTTGTTAATAACAATCATAGTAATTGACATAATTAAATACCACCAAGTGTTATCCAATAAGGAAATCCTATATGCCTTGCCTACTTTCTGATTGGATTTGTGAGTTGTGTCTCCCACATTGTCATCCTTATTGTTTCATCTACACATTTCCTTATTCTTATCTACTATTTTCAAAGATTGTTGCATTTGTTGTTTGTTAGCAGTTTAGCATGGAAGCAATTATGCAAATTTGGAGATAATGATTATGGAAGTTTTTTTTTTTTAATTGTATTGATTTCTTGTGAGTGGAATAATGGTCACATGGTACTCCATATTTCTTGTTGCATATTTGTGGAAGTGTAATGGTATCATTGCAATAATGGAATCTTCCTCTATTGCATTCCTCCTCACAACTAACAATATGTTCCTTCACTTTATAATGCACAAAACAATCCACAATTTTTGTTCGCATTAACCTAACAGAGTAAACGACACATTTTACCCTTCTCAATCATATTCATGAATCTTCTTGTCATATTCCTGACCTTTACCCTTAGTAGATCGATAATGAAATACTATATGATAATCAATCGGCTTAATCATGTCATTACAAGTTTCTTACTTGCAAATACACGGGGCTACTTATAACATAATGGTTATGTTGTAGTGTTTCTTCCTCTAATTTACAAATAACTAGAGGCAAAAAGAAGCACAAAAGCGAAAAAAAAAAATAAAAAATCATCAATATAAGTTAGGAAACCAAAAATAAAAGGTATATCCATTAAACATTTGGACTTCAAAACATTGTGGAACATAATTGGGCCTCGAAACATTAGTGGAACATAATAAGCCACAACACATTATTAAAAAAAAACATTGTGCTTTCTTTTTACAATATATCTACCTTATATTCTCTTCAATGTTCCCTTCCCCTACTTCAGGGGTATGCTAGTATTTATAGATGGTTCATGCAATCCTGATGGGATTTCTTTTTTTTCCACAAACTGCTTAACATCTTCATGTCCTAAAGAAATAAAGCAACTGACAACAAAGGAGACGAGTTTCCAGCATGCCAAGGACATTCTGAGTTTCCCTTCGGAAATCTAATGTTATTCTTCATGACCAAGGTCCTAACAATCAAATTCCCTGACATGGACTGCTCTTTGCTCTTCCAAATATTCTTTACAAACTGTCTATCATAGTCTTCCATCGCTTATCTGACCGCATGCAATGCACACACTTGAAGGGGGAAATCCCATAATCGAGCATCTGGGTGTACTCTTGGTATCCAATTTCAACATCAATGATCTCTATCATCCCCTCCGATAGGTCTATGCTCACTAGGACCTTCACGACTGTCATCTATGTAGAATACTTGTACGTCGGATTAACCATTGTTTTTTTGCCCAAATAATTGCCTAGAAATCCCAAAGAATTTTGTCATTCCAGAGTTCCAATGGAATCCCCAGGAGCTTCACCCAAATTGGTGATGTCCTCATCACCTCTCGATGGGGGTCAAGGCATAGATTCCATAACTTCAGGTTAAGGGGACAATTTCCCCAGAACCATAAACCATCTAACACTTTCACTCCATTCCCCTCGGAATGAAAAATAAAGCACAACCAATCTTTGGTCAGAAAATGAAATGTCATAATGTAACCAAATAATCCCTCCCATGTGAAATCCACCCAATCCTGAATAGAGGCTTCCATTAGAGATGTCCCCAAAAAATGCCCCACTAGGGATTTCCCAACAAACTCAAAAATATGGCCTACCGATATGCCCTCCCCTACAATGACCTTTACCTTTCCCTCCCTATATCACACCATCTTTTTTCGCTCTTTCGAAACCCCAGACCTCTCTTTCTCCTTAGAGTTCCCTCGTTCTGCTAGATAGAACCGACCATCTCAACTAACCCTAGGGAAGTACCCACAAAAACTTCATGAGGAACAAAGTCTTCGCGCCATTTCCTTCCATCACTACATAAAGGATCCAGAGATGAAACCCTATCGCAATCTAGAAAGTTCCCTGACAATTGAAAGTTCCTCGTCCCTTCAATTATACACCTCTACCCTAGGGCTTTCGAAGAACCCATATCTCCATGGATTGTTCATCCTAATACTAAGAATAATTAAAGCATAATCACTTAATATTTTATTATTAAATAATATTGTTTTTTATATGTTAAATATTGACATGGTCAACAGTAAGTGACTCACTCATGATAATCTACCCCAAACTATGAAGTATGAGCTTCCCATGCAATAATATAACACATATAAAAAAACAAAGTACTTGGAAGGTTTTCAAAAAACAATTTTTTTTATTAAAAAACTTATTAAAATTTTGTATAAAATACTAATTATTTAATTTAAGAATTTTTTTTTCAACCAAAAACATCCCCCAAATCCATAAAGGAACATGGGGTGGCCAAGCAATTTCAGAGTATTATTTAATTTAAGATTTTTTTTTCACCCAAAAACATCCCTGAAATCCATAAAGGAACATGGGGTGGCCGAGCATTTTCGGAGTATTGGGGGTTCAACAGACAGAGCATTTTATAGACCCATTAAAGGGCACAACATGTCACTCCAAAGATTTGAACCTGGGTGTGGAGTGTAACAATCAGTCCTCCCAACAATACTACTATAATTTAAGTTAATATTATAAACAAACACACCAAATTAAACTCTGAACACCATGTAAAATTTACGACTTATTGTATCTTTAAATATCCATTTAAGATGTTAATAATAATAATATTAATAATCTATGTTGTCATAGATTTCTGAATAATAAACTGTGTATGGAGTTTTTCAGAGACTTAAAATATTTCATTGCTTCAATAGTCTTTGATAATGAAATTAACATCTAGTATCATGAGGTGAGAAGAGCGGGAGCAACAACAATCTAGGGTTTGATAGTCACAGACACAGAGGAGCACAACATGGTTACCAAAGGGGGCGGTAATGGAACCCCCTCATACAAGAAGGTAGTGGTCGATAGGGGCAAAGGCCCATGCGACGACGGTTTCAAGGAACCGGTGATGAGCACATCGGGATCAGGACCAGAAAATAATCACGAAAGCAACCAGGAAGAGAGGGAGCGCATGGGAGAAGAATCTAGAGTAACCCAGAATGATGCGTAAAAACCAGGGAACCCCAATGGGGTAGAAGGGCACAACCCATGTAAACCTAAGACAACACTGATACCCAAGGTGATACCGGAGGATCCACAAACACAACTCTAACGGGACCATATGAAGACGCATGCACCCATTTGCAAGTTCATGGGTTTGTGGCCCACAGAGAGAACGCTGTGCAACTGGATAAAATACCAATGGAAGCCAAGCGGGGAAGTGGAACTCCACCTAGGGTCGAAAGGCTTCTTTACAGTAGTATTCATGAACTTGGAGGATAGGGATAAAATCTTTGAAGGGGGGGCATACTTCCACGCCTCAGCGGGACTGTACATGCGGCCATGGAAGGAAAACTTCTCCCCAGAGAAAGAAACCTTCAAGAATGTACCTGCATGGTTGAGGCTTTACTCCCTGCCGCTAGACTACTGGCTACCCTCCACCTTCGAAGCAATCTGGAACAAACTTGGAAAATATGTGAAGACATCGGAAGCAACCCTAAAAGGGAGATATACCTCCTGTGAAAGGATCTGCATAGAGATGGATGTTTCAGTGGCACTCCTAGAAGCCATAAGCAAGGAATTCAGGGATGAGGAATGGATACAAAGCATAGACTACAAGCAGATCCCTTTCAGATGCAGAAGATGTCATGAACATGGACACCTATTCAGAGAATTCCCTCTCAATAAAAAACAATAAGAGGAAAACACTAACATAAAGTAGGATGAGGAGGGATTTATCAAGCCGAACCACAGGAACAGAGCAAACAAGAAACCAAGTAAAGCCCCAATAGGAAGCAATCTGGAAGCCAGGACTCGAACAGAAGGGTAGGACAAAACCAACAAAGGGGAAGAAGGAGGAAAGGAAAAGGCAAAAGCCAAAGAAACTAAGGAACAAACCACAAATGAGAACACAAATAGCCCAAGCAATAAGATGGAACAGGGGGGTAGCGCAACTCCTATGGACAAAGAAACCAGAGATGCCAACACCCCCATGCAGGAGGCAGACGAAGATGCAGAAATGACGCCAAGTGAGGTAGGTATTGAGCACTCAACACACCCTAAAAATCCTATGTCAAATTTTACTTTTTGGGTACCACTTGATCTTTTGCACTGCTTGATTCGTCTTCATTGCGAAAAATGTTGCGTTTGCTTACCATTTCCAATCTCATTTTAGTCTTTAATTTTTTTTTGCTTGAGCATGTGGAAATCGCCATAACTTAAAAGACTAACATTTAATTAAAGAATCAACCACTAAATCTTTTCACCCAATGAGTCCAAAATTTGGCACCTGGAAGAATTGAAGATGAAAGAAAATCACTCGAGAAAATCAAGGTTGTCGATCGTCTATCTTCGTCAGCATCGGAAGAAGAGAGTTTTCTTTTGCGATGAGCATTACACAAGGAAGCTGCCAATAGCCGATTTCATTGGGCATCAGCGAAAGGCAAAGGGAGTAAACGTTAGAAAATAAAGAAAGGAATCGTCGATGGCCAATTCCTAAAGCATTTCGGCATCGACTAATTTTTGAGAAGGATAGCTCGTGGAGAACGTGATAATTCAACCCATGATCGTCGACCCCAATACCTTTCGGCCTCGGTAATCCTAGTTTTATTTTAATGCATGTTTGTTGTTGAAAGACACGACTCCAACTGATATGTACAGTCAAACAATCTATCCTCTGTTACCATCTGTCATTGTCTGCGTGATCATACATATGATCTAGTTTCCCTAGAGTCATTACTAGCTCCTGAGACCCACATCACACCCCGAACCAGTTTTACCACGTCAGCATTTTACGATGAAATTCTTTGGCGTTGGATGTTTTCTCAAGAAGATACCGATGGAAACATGCATAAGGATATCACCGATTCCCGATCTGCCCACTAAGAAAACGACGCGAAGGGACGTTTTAGCTCTAAGATACGCTAGATATGACGAATCTAAAGGGTCAATTAATTTCAAAATCTCTCATTAGTTTCTAATTCAAGCGTGAATCAAAAGGACCATTTGAACATGCCGATACAGTGCATCTCCCTCCGCGCCTCTGTCTTCAACCCATGTAGAATTTATTTGCAGACATTCGGTGGCAGATTGTTTTGAATTTCACCCATTACTCGTATTAACTAGTTGATACGACTAGTAGGATCTCTCCTGTTATATTATTTTGAGTCATTGTAGACAAGGTTATTATGTGCATGAAGGAGTTTGGAACATCCAGAGGAGCGAGACAAGCAGTCTAGGGATAGCTTCCAAGGTCCAGTGAGTATTAAACAACAATTTAGTTAGTGTTACGGGTATGTATCGGTCTGTGGATGTTTTATGTTTCATTTCATACGTTTTTATCCAATGTTACTCTATACACTTGCCTAAAATATCATTTTCGGTTGCAGGAGAACGGCTAAACACCGATTTTGTTGTAAACTTCTATGAGAAAAATGACATCAGCAAGGCAATGGCATCATGGTGGAGAGAGGATAAAAAGTTCACCAATCGGACCTCCGACTGGTACCCGACTTCTAACTTGAGGGAGTTGTACATTTACCTAATGGCCCTCCTCTGTCGATTGCATGGGGAGAAAGACTGCTCCAGGTTTTCAAAGGCTTGGATGCCTCTAGCTTATATGATAGCCATTTCCAGAATAGGTTCTAACTGGGGTGCCATCATCTCCAAATAGCTGAGCAATTGCATATGACAGGCTCAAACGCCAAAAGAGGGAGAAACCCCATCCTTCTATATGGATTCTTATCTATTGGACGTTATTTGAGCCAGAAATTTCTTTGTCGGAATGAACTTGAGCTGGCACACATTGTAGCTCCCGGTCCATGTGTATTTCAGCATCTTATGGGAGAACAGGTACAAGAAATCCTACTCTCTCATTTGTGATCAGTTTATCGCACGTATTTATTTCTTGATGTTCAAGAAAGAGTGCCCAAGGCTGTCGGATGCAGTCAAAAAGGTTTTATCAAAAGTTGTATCAAAAGCGAGTTCGGAGAAACTTACAGCCAATTCAAAAAAGAGAGGCACCTTTTTACCGAAAAGATAGTTGCGCTCCATGAAGACACTCTCATGGAACTCACAATGTGCAAGGATATGAAGCGGTGGCATGAAACGGCGCAACAAGCCGTAGAGAGACTCAAATACATTGATGTAGTTCAACAAGGTTGGGATAAAGAAGAACACGACATCCTGGTGCTGAGCAAAAGCAGTGTTGATCGCATGAAGTGATCAGACGGGTATTGGGCTAAGATGTCTCGGGAACCACACCGAGAAATTCAAGAACAGTGGACCAAATGCGAGAAACATTGGGGAAAATTTAACAAAGCAATGAAGGATATCAAACTCCCCAAGTTTGGCAACCCCGACAACTTCGTCGACTTGTGCGACATAGTCGTATCGCATACCGAGCAAGATTTATTATGGGCCTAAGAGCTAGCAAAGGTGACCAACACAACGCCAGGACAAGTGAAAATATTTATGGAACATCCAATTAGAGCTCGGACTGTGCTACAATAGTTAAACACCAGTCTAGTGAAGTATCAAGCTCATGCGGTGGAGGTCAAAGGAATTTACGCGGCTCCGATGGAGCAGCACAAATTTCCATGGGCCCAAACTTGTGATGAGTTGTTTATCAGTTGGTCAGAGTATGAGAAAATTCACCCTTTCGAAGGGATATCTTGAGTTGACTATTAAAGAAACTGTTAGAAGAGGATGCCACATGGTGAATTTTGTTTTGTTTAAACTACACTTAGCCGTTATTTTCAGTTGAATTTTATGTTATAAATAAGAACATCGACCAATTAGTTAGGGGTCGATGGTTGTTGCAAGAACTCTTTCTTTCTGGTTGTTAAGAATTATTTTGAAGCTGACTTTGAATTGAGAAGTCCTTCTGGACCAAAGACAAAGTTATTTTCATCAAATGCATGTGATTGAACGTGGAGAAGAACTATTTCCTATCTCGTTTCATGAATGGTGTTGTAATGAGTAAGAGTTATTTAATCTATTGTCAAGTTATCTGGTGCAATATTTTGTTGTTCTTTACTTGAATGATGAAGATGAATCGTGGTGTTATTATGTGATGGATGATTAAGTAGGTGAATTGTTTTGCTTGCCATTGTCTTATCGCATATGTGTTTTCTTTCTGGTAATTAGTTTCTCAGACAGTAATTGGATGCTCACATGGTTAATGTATTAGTACTAAGCCTGTGGTGTAAAATTGTTGTCTGCATGCTTGAGCAGCGGGTTATCCCAAGTTCAGCCTCTTCCCCAGTAATTAAGATTAATTCTATTTTGTTTCCAAGTTGGTTTGATCATCTTACATCTCATATCGGTCCCACCCAAGAGAATATATAAAAAGAGATAGTCTCAACTTAAGGAAGATCCTTCACAAGAAAACATATAGCCCATCGATAAATTGGTCGGATCGCAAGATCTGGAGAACCATTCCACTATTAAACGTTGCAAAGTCTAATTGGGCCTCAGTGGCGGGTTTGATTGTTACTGTTGAATCAAGGGATTTAGGACCCATCAACAGAAATGGTGCTAGAAGGAGGGCCTGAGAATGAATGGTTGGATATATATTTTACATAGTATTTCAAACAGCCTATAGATTCAAAACATCCCACATGCATGGCTAGTCATTCCAAGAACAAACCACACACGTTGAGTACTCCCAGAACGAGTATATCACCCCAGCCCGAGGAAGATTATTTTCACCCTGAAATACCTTACGCTCTTCCTCACGAGGAAGTAAATCAATTCAGAAGAATCACAAGAGCATACGCTCGACAGATCGGTGTGTTGTCCTTAGATCTGATACTCCCTTGAAGAAAACAACAAAGCATACCAGTGGTTAATACTCTCAACGAGGTTTTCGTGCACTCGGTAGAAGACTTAATAGATTTCACAATCACCGAAATCCAATATCCTCTTGATCTGATACCCAAAATGCCAGCCGGCGACGTCTCTGAACTAGACGATTTTTTGGAAGAGGAGGAGTTTAACTCAGAGTTTGAAGATATGGAAGGCAACAACGACCATAATGAAGGAAGGGGGAACCCACTTCTGAACAATCAACCCTGGTTGGCCAAGGATGCTTTGGCCCTCCCGGGACCATTCCATAACCTTCCCCGACATCCAAAGAAGTTACTTCCTAAGTTTGATCCTGAAACCTCAAGATTGCCTGAAGATCATATCAAGAAATTTATACTAGCGATCAGGCTTATGAACATCAAGCATGAAGACGTAGTTTGCAGGCTATTCCCCTACACTTTTGAGAACTCAAACTCCACATGGTATTTTAACTTACCTGTAGGATCCATAACTAGCTGGACAAACTTTCAAAAAGATTTTCAAGATAAATTCGCAGAAGAGACTACTACGGGAGATCTGATGGCTGAGTTTTTCGCCGCCACCATGAGTTTGAAAGAAGGTTAAAGATTTCAATCAATGATTCACGACCATATTAAAAAAATTCCAACCCGAAGCCAAACCAACTCAGGAGTTGCAAATCAAAGTATACGCTAATGCGCTCCCAGCTTCTATTTACATGTTTGTGAAGAGGGCTTCCAAACAAACCTTAGCTGAGAATTTTGAAGAAGCTAAAACGATAGAATTCCATATGAAAGGGTGTAAATAAGGCTAGATCTCTTTAACTAAGAAAGAAGCTCAACCTCCTCCGAGGAGAGGACTCCTTCTGACTAGAACATCAAGGAAACAAGAAGAACAGACTCCCGACAAGGGTAATGGAGACATAGAAGATCTACAACGCATGGTTAAGAAATTATCAAACGAGGTCATAGACATGAAGAGAAACGCAGGGGAAGGAAACCAAGGCCAAAGGCCCTATAAGCCTTTCTTTAAAAGGAACCTGTCGTTCAAAGCCATTGAACCTCCCCCAGCTAACTTGAATATCGATTTAGGGAATGTCGCATCTAATTTTTTCTGTACTAATCACCAGGAAAACCACTATGAAAGAGACTGCCCTCAATGGGTGCATACCATGAATTTGATGGCCAACCGGTTTTTAGACGAGGTTTCTCTAACCGAACAACCAAGCAGTTTGGTTATGAATGTTGTTGACCAGGAAGAGATTGACCCACCAGAAGATACAGCCATGATGATATGGGATCCTGACCTAATTATGCCTTCCCATGACCTATTTCAGGTTCAAGAACCACCCGCAGAGATATCGGTTGTGCAAACTAGAAGTAAAGTTCCTCCTGTCTCAAAGGATCCTACTACCACTCAAACGTCAGGGGAAAGGTCAACTTCGGATCACCCGAAAGCACCTGTTTCTCCCCGTAAGAACCCTATTAGCATCCATACGCGAGAATCACCCAAACTGGAATACAACATAGTTGAATATTTGAAGAAGTTGAAGGCTAATATATCGGTTATGGACATATGCATAATGCCTCAGCAAAAATATTTCTTGCTACAAACATTGAAATCGGTAGAAAACCCTATGAAAAGCAATGAGCATCAAAGAAATCTAACTTCCACAGATCCAGTAAATAAACCAACTGTGAATATCTGCTCAGAAGATAAGAAGGGAAAACCTTTTGTCGCACCGTTTCTCTTAACGTTTGAAGTCTTAAACAGGAACCTCAACAATTGTTTGGTAGATTTGGGAGCATCTTCCAACGTTATGCCTTTGTCTATTTGCAAAAAATTAAATGTCGTTCCTCTCAAGAATGATAAACATGTGATAGAACTAGACATAACCTAGGTCAAAGTCATGGGGGAACTCAGAGATGTAATGATCAGGATAACGACACATCCTAAGTTTGTGCAAGTGATTGACATCATTGTAGTAGACATCCCATAGGCTTATGGGTTATTACTAAGTCGAGATTGGTATGAGAAGTTAAACGGGTACTTTAGTACAGACTGGGCACACCTTTGGCTACCACTGAAGGGATACAAGAATATGATCATAATCGATAGGGAGAGATACCTGAAACATACGGTCATTGATCTAGAAACCCTGAACGAACCCTCATCCATAGATTTCCCCATGAAGGACAATTATTCCTACAATTCCCACTTCGGGAACTTTTCTCCTCTCTTATCTGATATCCATCACACTCAAAACTCTGAAATGGTTTTTCAAGAGAAGTCGTCAATACCAACAGAAGACACCCTCTTCGATCAAGACCCTGTGGTAGAGATTACATAACAAAAGATAGGGGAGAAAGAAAGTAATAAGAAAGAGGAAAAGGGTGATTTTCATTCACACATTTGGACTATATACTTTGATGGATCTAAATCCTAGGAAGGATCAGGGGCAGGGTGCATCCTCATTGATCCAAAAGGTAAAATTCATTTCCTATCCTATAGACTAGAATTCAAATGCACCAATAACACCACCGAGTATGAAGCTCTAGTACAAGGGTTAAAGAAAGCCATAGACTTGAACATCAAAGAATTGAAAGTTTTCGGAGACTTGGAGATTATTGTTAGACAAGTAAGGAATACTATACATTGCAATTCCCTGCACCTAAAGAATTATCAGCAGGAAGTACATAGGTTAATAGATCATTTTGAAGATTGCAATATCATCGTGATCCCCATAGCAAAGAATATCCTTGTTGATTCTCTGGCCACAACTTCTTCAAGGTTGTCACCTCTGGAAGATTAGGAAGCCTCCCGATTCACTGTGGAACTACTCTACAAACCATCGGTGCCTAACAACATTTATAACTGGAAAGTCTTTGAAGAATATGAACAGATCATAAACTTCCTGACTAACCAAGACAATTTCAAAGATCTGGCCATCGACGATGAAGTATTCTTGGAGCAATCGATAGAAACTGATCCTCGGATAGGCCAACCTATTGACAGATTGAAATCTCACATCATCCTGAAAGGGATAACTAATTTGGAAAATATGTTTGACTTGAAAGAACGATTTAGGGGGGCTAAAAATGCAAACACTGGTAGCTCCTATTCCCTACATGAAACTATAAATCTCGGAACCCCGGAAAACCCAACAAATGTGAATCTCGGCAAGACTATATCTAAAGATGAAAGAAAGACTTATCTCAAGCTATTCAAACAATATCATGATGTCTTCGCATGTTCCTACTGAGATCTGAAAACTTATGACACCTGTATCATTCAACACACTATATCGTTAAAACCTGAGGTGAAACCTTTCCAATAGAAGCTCTGAAAGTATCACCCATCCCTGGAACCTCTCATGTATCAGGAATTAAAGAAATTGTTAGATGCCAAGATCATCTTCTAGGTTAGGCATTCCGCGTGGGTAGAAAACTTGTTTCCTGTGAGGAAAAAGTCTGTAGAAATCTGCTTATGCGTAGATTTTAGGAACCTCAACAGAGCTTCAGAAAAGAACAATTACCCAGTCCCGCCAATGGAGAAACTCCTACAGACCGTGTCTAGTTCGGATATCTTCTCTCTCCTAGACGGTTTCTCAGGTTAAAACCAAGTCTTGGTTTCAGAGGAAGATCGTTTGAAAACTACCTTCCGAACCAAGTGGGGAACCTTCGCTTATAAACACATGCATTTTGGGTTAATCAACGCAGGGGCAACCTTCCAAAGGGCCATGGATGTAGCATTTCGGGGACTAATCAACAAGTGTGTGGTAGTGTACCTAGACAACGTAACTATGTATTCAAAGAATAGAGAAGAGCGCATCCAACACTTAACTCAAATTTTTGAAAGGTGTAGGAGATACAGTATATCCTTAAATCCCAAGAAAACTATTTTCAGCCTTGAGGAAGGTAATATGCTAGGCCACATTATATCTCAAGAAGGCATTCACATAGACCCAGAAAGGATTAAGGCCATAACTCAACTCTTGTTGCCTCACAACAAGAAAGCTATGCAGTCTTTCTTCGAGCAAATCAATTTCATGAGGAAATTCACTCTCGATTATGCGGAAATTATCAAACCCTTACAAAAGATGATCCACAAAGATACTGAATTTAAGTGGGATTATGAATGAAAGGATGCTTTCAACAATATTAAAATTGTTATATCTTATGCCCCCATGTTACGAAGTCCCGATTTCAATAGGGATTTCTTCATTTATACTTTCACCTCCGACCAGTCGTTAGCTACAGTATTAACTCAGAAGGATGATGACAACAACGAGGCTCTGGTGTCATTCATGAGAACTAATCTCTAGGGAGTCGGACTTAATTATCCTGTGGTTGATAAATAGGCCTATGCGGTATTTAAGGCGGTAAAGCACTTCAGGTCTTACATCCTCAAGAACCACACCAAAGTGATTGTGCCTCACCCTGCAGTCTGATCCTTGTTTACTCAGCAAGAGATGGGGGAAAGAAGAGGGAATTGGATGACAATGGTCCAAGAATTTGATCTAGATATAAAACCTGCCAAACTAGTTAAAGGGCAAGGGTTGTGCAAACTCGCAGTTGAAGCCCATGCCATGTAAATGAAGATCTTGTATGGGAGAATGAAATGGCATTATGGTGTGGTGAAACCTCATACATTTCCCCAGGGCCAGAGTCTTGGTATGAGAATTTAACTTATCTCCTACACCATGGGACTTGTCCAGAAAATCTCAACCCTAGGGAAAAGAGAGCTCTCAGGTTAAAGGATGTGCAATATCGCCTCATAAATTCAGTACTCTTTCAAATTAATTATGATGGGGTACTCTTAAGATGTCTCGAATGTGAAGACACAAACAAAGTTATGAAGGAGCTCCATGATGGCCCTGCTAGTGGAAATTTCACAGGAAACACCAATGCTCATAAGATACTAAGAGTTGGCTATTATTGGCCCACCTTGTTCAAAGATGCCCACACCTACGCTAGGAACTGTAAAACTTGTCAAATAAGCGCTGGGAGGGAGAAGAGAGAAGCAGTCCCACTCCAACCAGTGATTGTCTCTAGGCCTTTTGAGCAATGGGGGATGGATATCATAGGAGAAATTACACCCAGTTCCTCGAAACAACAAAAGTATATACTTATTGCCACCGATTATTTCACGAAGTGGGCAGAGGCCATCCCTCTGACTCATGTAAACGAGAAGGTGGTGATGCAATTCATAGAACAACAACTGATCACAAGATTTGGTGTCCCTTCTGTTCTAGTTTTTGATAATGTGGCTTATTTTTCTTCCACTCTATTGATAGAGTTTTCTCTAGCCAAAGGAATCATAACTAGGTACTCTGCAAATTATTATCCATAGGGAAACGGAGTGGTAGAATCGACCAATAAGAACCTAGTGAGAATATTGAAAAATACGGTTGCAGATAACCAAAGGAATTGGCATAATCTACTCCATAACGCTCTATGGGTTGATGGGGTCACACCCAAGGAAGCTATAGGAAATTCCTCGTACTTTCTGTTTTACGGGCAAGAAGCCATTCTCCCAAATGGGCTTTATCTTCCATCTCTTCAACTAGCCCAAGATTCCAATGGGGAACCTTCATCGGTTATACAACAAAGAATTGATACTCTGCTCATGCTAGAAGAAGAGAGAGAAAAGGTTATGTCAAAATTTCTAGCTCACCAACAGATAGTGAAAAGACGGTTTGATAAGCATAAGGCTAACAAGAAATTTTTTGAAGTAGGAGACTTAGTCCTAAAATGGGATAGAGCAAATGAGCCAAAAGGGAAGCATTCTAAGTTTCAGAATATGTGGCTTGGACCTTTCCAGGTGGCTGAGAAGATTGGGGCATGCACTTATCGGTTACAGAATCTAAGGGGGGAACCTGACACCCTCCTAGTAAATGGCCAAACCCTTAAACAATATTTCCAATAATAATAAAAATAAAATAAAAAAATTGTATGAGTGTTTTCATGATTGCGAAATGCATTTTTGTTGTTTTCTTTTGCTTTCTAGATTTCTGTGCTTTTGAAAGTTGTGTTTAGAAAGACAATGGTTGACCTCAAATCATGCGACATAGCGAACTCTGTTCCAAACTCATCGCTCACATACAACATAAGAATCACCAAGGAACTTGCGGGTGCTTTGAGGGGTCCTCTATCTAACCTACGCAAATGAACAACTTTGGAGGAATTTCAAAAATGTCTACTTAGTGGCCTGGTAAAACCTTAAGGGAAAGTAGGAAAGCTAGAAAAGACTACATGAACCTTGAACACAAAGATAGAAAAGGATTCACCTTAACCATCCCACTTTGCAAAATCAACAGACGTCATCCACTCCCACTCACTCAGGGCATCATGTCGAAATAAAGTTGATATTATCAAAAGAGTGAACAGTAGGAGAGGGTATGCAGATGTCTCTGCCAGGGCTATGGACGCTCCCTGGTAGAGGAGAAATGTCTGTGATGTCGGGGTGACTTGGTCGAGGCTATGGATGCTCTTTCGCAGTGGATCAATACCAAAGCAAGTGAGTATAGGTAACTAAAGGCTCCATTCCAGTGAATGCTTTACTAGACTTTTGTAAAAAGGGTCATGAGTCAGGGTTATAGGAAACGAAAGAGGAATAAAGGTTAAAAACCCCACAGGCAGACCCGGAAGCATTAACCAAATAATTTCAACTTGCGAAGGTAAAAGAGGCTCTAATTAAAACCAGTAAGGTTCTCCACTAGCTTTCGTATCAGCCGAGCATGAAAGAAGAACAGAGATTCTGCTTTCGCCCAGTGAATCGCCTTTTGTTGAGCACTCAACACACCCTAAAAAGCCTATGGTAAAATTATACTTTTTGGGTACCACTTGATCTTTTGCACTGCTTGATTCGTCTTCATTGTGGAAAATGTTGCGTTTTCTTACCATTTCCAATCTCATTTTAGGCTTTAAATTTTTTTTGCTTGAGCATGTGGAAATCACCATAACTTAAAGGACTAAAATTTAATTAAAGAATCAACCACTAAGGATTTTCACCTGATGAGTCCAAAATTCAGAACCCGGAAGAATTGAATATTAAAGAAAATCACTCGAGAAAATCGAGGTTATCGATTGTCGATCTTTGTCGGAGTCGGCAGAAGATATTTTTCTTTCGCGGCGAGAATTACACAAGGAAATCGTCGATAACCAATTTCATTCGGCATCGGCGAAAGGCAAAGGGAGTAAACGTCAACAAAGAAAGAAAGGAATCATTGATGACCGATTATCGAAGCATTTAGGTATCGACAAATTTTTTAGAAGGATAGCCCATGGAGAACGTGATAAGTCAACCCCCGATCGTCAACCCTAATACCTTTCGGCCTTGACAATCCCAGGTTTATTTTAATGCATGTCTTCTGTTGAAAGACATGACTTTGATTGAGATGTATGGTCAAACCACCTATCCTCTGTTGCCATATGTCATTGCCCTAATGATCAAACATACGATCTAGTTTTCCCTGGAGTCGTTACTAGATCCTGAGACCCACGTCGCACCCCGAACCAGTTTTATCACGTCAGCATCATACGATGAAATTCGTCGGCATCGGAGGTTTTCTCAGGAAGATACCGACGGAAACATGCATAAGGATATTGCTGATTCCTTATCTTCCCACTAAGAAAACGACGTGATGGGACGTTTTAGCTCTAAGATACGCTAGATACGATGCATTTAAAGGGTCAATTAATTTCAAAATCTAGCATTAGTTTCTAATTCGTGCGTGAATCAAAAGAATCATTTGAACATGCCCATACAATGCATCTCCCTCTGCGCCTTCGTCGTCAACCCACGTAGAATTCATTTGCAGAGATTTGGCGGTAGATTGTTTTGAATTTCACCCATTACTCATATTAACTGGTTGATACAATTGGTAGGATCTCTCCCATTATATTCTTTTGAGTCATTGTAGACAAGGTTATTATGTGCACGAAGGAGTTCAGAACATCCAGAGGAGAAAGACGAGCAGTTTGGGGATAGCTTCCAAGGTCCAGTGAGTATTAAACAACAATTTAGCAAGCGTTACAGGTATGTACCGGTCTATGGATGTTCTATGCTTCATTTCATACATTTTTATCCAATGTTACTCTGTACACTTTCCTAAAATATCCTTTTCAGTTGCAGGAATGATGCCTCCAAAGAAACCCACCACCAGGAAATCTCCAAGAGCACCAAAGCTACAAGAACCAGAGATGGGAGAAGGTTCCTCCCTAGCGGTTGCAAGACAATTGGAATTTTCCCCAAAGTCGATGCTCATCATCAAAATAGCTACCAAGAAGGATTTTGTTCAACCCCCGGCCTTTGGAGACATAGAGGCAAACATTGGGACCAAGACAGTATTCCCGCACTGGGAAGAAATTTTCAAGAAAATCAAGCGGGAGGAAATCCCCGAATATACCCTCCACAACGATCTTGATACGAGAAGACTCGACGATGAAGTCCTACCGAATGTATGAAAGGTGTATCTACACATGGTAGCGAACAAGACTCTGGTATTCCCCTGCATCGAACTCCTAAAATGGATTATCAATCACACTGACACACAAAGATGTTTGATTAATGAAGACAACTGCAAGTGTGTCGGGGTTTTCCTCCCAATGGAAGTGCAAAATTACTACAAGCTCAGAGAGCCGGAAGAATGTCTAAACACCGATTTTGTTGTAAACTTCTATGAGAAAAATGACACCAGCAAGGCAATGGCATCGTGGTGGAGAGAGGATAAAAAGTTCACCAATCAGACCTTCGTCTGGTACCTGACTGCTAACTTGAGGGAGCTGTACATTTACCTAATGGCCCTCCTCTGCCGATCTCATGGGGAGAAAGACTGCTCCAGGTTTTCAGAGGCTCGGATGCCTCTAGCTTATACGGTAGCCATTTCCAAAATAGGTTTTCACTGGGGTGCCATCATCTCCAAATATCTGAGCACTTTCATACGACGGGCTCAAACATCGAAAGAGGGAGAAAATGCATCCTTCTATATGGCTTCTTATCTATTGGATGTTATTTGTGCAAGAAATGTCTTTGTCAGAATGAACTTGAGCTGGCACACATCAAAGCTCCCGGTCCATGTGTATTTTGACATCTTGTGGGAGAACAGGTACAAGAAATCCTACTCTCTCATCTACGATCATTTTATCGCACGTATTTGTTTCTTGTTGTTCAATAAAGAGTGCCCAAGGCTGTCAGATGCAGCCAAAAATGTTGTATCGAAAGTTGGCCATTGGTATCTGGATGGTGCTTTCAGATGCCACCCTGGACAGAGCCAAACGAGATGAAAAGGAGTTGGTCGCCGCCCTGAAAGAACTATAACATTTGTGCCACCTGGTTGAATACTATCAAGGAGCCACTCAAACCATGGTATACCTGAGAAGCGAGTTTGAAGAAGCTTACAACCAATTCAAAAAGAGAGGCACCGTTTTATGGAAAAGATAAATACGCTCCATGAAGAAACTCTCATGGCACTCGCAACATGCAAGGATATAGAGCGGTGGCATGAAAGGGCGCAACAATCCGTAGAGAGACTCGAATACATTGATGCAGTTCAACAGGGTCGGAACAAAGAAGAGCATGGCATCTGGGTGCTGAGAAAAAGAAGTCTTGATTGCATGAAGTGATCAACTGGGTATTGGGCTAAGATGTCTCGGGAACAATGCCGAGAAATTCAAGAACAATGGGCCAAATGCGAGAAACATTGGGGGGGAATTAACAAAGCAATAAAGGATATCGGACTCCTCGAGTTTGGAAACACTGACAACTTCATCGACTTGTGCGACATAGTCAAATCACATACCGAGCAAGATTTATTATGGGCCGAAGAGCTAGCGAAGGTGACCGACACAACGCCAGGACAAGTGCAAAGATTTATGGAACATCCGATTAGAGCTCGGACTGTGCTACAACAATTAAACACTAGTCTATTGAAGTACCGAGCGCATGCAGTGGAGGTCAGAGGAATTTACGCGGCTCCGATGGAGCAACACAGATTTCCATGGGCCCAAACTTGCGATGAGTTGTTTATCAGTTGGTCGGAGTATGAGAAAAATCACCCTTTTGAAGGGATATATTGAGTTGAATGTTAAAGAAACTATTAGAAGAGGACGCCACGCGACAAATTTTGTTTTGTTTAAACTACACTTAGCCGTTATTTTTAGTTGAATTTTATGTTATAAATAAGAACATCGACCAATTAGTTAGGGGTCGATGGTTGTTGCAAGAACTATTTCTTTCTGGTTGTTAAGAATTATTTTGAAGCTGTCTTTGAACTGAGAAGTCCTTCTGGACCAAAGACAAAGTTATTTTCATCAAATGCATGTGATTGGACGTGGAGAAGAACTATTTCCTATCTCGTTTCATGAATGATGCTATAATGAGTAAGAGCTATTTAATCTATTGTCAAGTTATCTGGTGCAATATTGTGTTGTTCTTTACTTTAATGATGAAGATGAATCATGGTGTTATTATGTGATGGATGATTAAGTAGGTGAATTATTTTGCTTGCCATTGTCTTATTGCATATGTGTTTTCTTTCTGGTAATTAGTTTCTCAGACAGTAATTGGATGCTCACATGGTTAATGTATTAGTACTAAGCCTGTGGTGTAAAATTGTTGTCTGCATGCTTGAGCAACGGGTTATCCCAAGTTCAGCCTCTTCCCCAGTAGTTAAGATTAATTCTATTTTGTTTCCAAGTTGGTTTATGCTAGCTTACATCTCATATCAGTCCCACCCAACAGAAAATACAAAAAGAGATAGTCTGAAGTGAAGGAAGAGCCTTCACAAGAAAACATAAAGCCCTTCGATAAATTGGTCGGATCGCAAGATCTGGAGAACCATTCCACTATTAAATGATGCAGAGTCTAATTGGGACTCGGTGGCGGGTTTGGTTCCTACTGTTGAATCAAGGGATTCAAGACTCATCAACAGTAGGTACGAAAGATCCTGATCTCAAAGATATTGTGGAAAGGGAAGGAATATATCTATTGAACATACTAGAGCAATGGAAAAGGTAGGGTGTAGACAATGTACCATTGGAGCAACTAGATCGTATTCAATACCTATTCCTCCTAAGGGAGGAAGAAAAATCCAGAGGGCTCAAGCGCACACACGGGGGGATAGGACACCTCAGAATCAAAGCAGGTGAGGGACAACTCCATCTCTCACCCAAGAAGACGAGAAGGAAGAAAGGTAGGAAATCAAACAACGTATCCCTACAAGAACCATGAGCTCTGTTGATAAACTCAGGTAAGATCAAAAATATCTTTCCCAACTCCCCCCCACATGTCTAAATGAAGATTATAACATGGAATATTAGAGGCGTAAATAGCCCATGAAAACAAAGAATCCTTAAAAACAGACTTAGGAAGGAACAACCGAACCTTTGTTTCGTCCAAGAGACAAAATGTATTATAGACAGAATGGAAACAATCAGCGATAAACAATGGAGCAAGTACAAGACATTGGTTGTCGAAGGACATCAGACGACAGGCGGTATTCTCACTTTGTGGAACCCACGAGTGATGAATTTACTAGCAGTCGAAGCCACCAGACACACACTTTCGGTTAACATGCAAATCATAGTTAACACGGAGGTGATTCTGTGCATTAATGTGTATGGTCCCCAAATGTTGGAAGAAAAGAGAAGAATGCTCCTAGACCTAGAAAACCTAAAAGCCCGTTCCAACAACCTCCACTGGATCCTAGCAGGGGACTTCAACATCATCACGACGCTTGCGAAAAGAAAAAGGAGGCACCAGGAGACTGGATAGAGATGTGGAAGACTTTTCAGCTTTCATTGACACAATGGAGATGTTGGACATTAAAACAAGCAATGGACGATTCACATGGAACAACAAACGGATAAAGAAAAATTAGATAGCGATGAGGCTAGACATATTCTTGGTGTCGGAGTCCATTATTGTATAGGGTTTAACTTTAGACTGCAACATCCTTCCTTGGGGGGGTTCAGACCACTGGCCAATCCAATTGGAAGCAAACTTCCAAACCACACCGAGGAATAGATCGTTCAGATTCGAGAAATTTTGGATCGAACATCCCACTTTCAAGGAGAATATCAACCAATGGTGGCAGGCGCAACAACCTGAGCAAGGGACAAGGATGTTCAATCTTTATAAGAAACTTTGGTACATCAAACATAAACTCAAGGAATGGAACAAGGAAATCTTTGGAAACATAAACCAAGAAAAAAAACATATTGAAGACAGAATGAGGAAACTCTAGGAAATTTGCATAGACACGGGCTATCCAGAGGATAGGAAAAAGGAAGAGACCCAAATGATCCAAGAATGGGAAGCAAGATGTCAGCAGGAAGAGACTCTATGGCATCAAAAGTCCATAATCGGGTGGCTAAAGAAAGGATAACGGAATACAAAGTTTTTTCATAGAACAACCATTGCTAGAAGAACCCACAACAAAATCTTGAAAATTTGGGATCAGGATGGGATCGAGAGAGAGTCCCACAAGGAGATTGAAAAAATATTGGTAAACTACTTCCAAGGGATAACCCAGGAACCCAACCAAGACCGAACGAAGGCCATACAAAGGATAACTCAACACATCCCCAGGCTAGTTACTGAGGAACAAAATATCAACCTAAACAAACCCATCACTAAGGAGGAAATTGACCAAGTGGTCCAGGATATGCCCAATGGAAAGGCCCCAGGCCCAGATGGTTTCACAGTGGAATTCTTCAAAGCCTGTTGGGAAGTGATCAAACATGATGTTTATGGGGTGGTGGAAGACTCCAGATGCTTGACCTCCATTCTGAAAGCGCTAAATGCCACAATGATTACCTTAATCCCCAAAGAAAATGAAGCAAGGACCCCAGATCGCTACAGACCCATAGCTTTATGCAATGTGGTCTATAAGATAATCTCCAAAGTCGTAGCTAATAGACTGAAACGTCTCCTACCCACACTGATTCCATAGGAACAAGCGGGTTTTGTAGAAGGGTGACAAATTTTGGACAACATCATCCATGCCCATGAGCTAATACACACATTAAAACTCCACAGGAGAGGGGGGATGATAATCCAACTTGACCTAGAAAAGGATTATGAAAAAATTAGCTCGCACTATATGGTCAAGACTCTAGAAGCTTTTGGCTTTGTTCAACACTGGATCAAATGGATTGTTAGTCTAGTCTCAACGACAAGTTACTCGCTTTTAATCAATGGAGCCCCAGCCAAACCCTTCTGGCCTTCAAGAGGCATCAGGCAAGGAGACCCACTATCACCTTTCATGTTCATTCTGATGATGGAAGGACTTAGTAGAAGCATAAAAAGCGCAACTACAACAGGAGAAATAACAGGCATCAAACCTTTCGAAAATTTCCCTACCTCCACGCACCAACAGTTCATTGATGACACCTTACACCATGGCACACCCACGGTCAAGGAAGAAAAAGCCTATAAAATAATCTTAGAAGAGTTTGGAGAAGCCTCAGGCGCGAAGATCAATCATTCCAAATCCATAATCTATTTCTTCAATACCAACCCAACAATTCAAAGAAACCTGACAAATATTTTGGGGTTCGAATGCAAGACGCTCCCAATGAAATACTTGGGAATCCCCTTGAAGGAAAGAGCATGCAAAATGACAACATGGGAAGGAGTGATAAAAAAACTATAGGAGAGGGTGAAAAACTGGACTTACAGATCCCTCAACCTAGCGGGGAGACTTATTCTGACCAAAGCAGTTCTACAAGTAATTCTGACCTATATGATGTCAGTGTTTCCCGCTCCCAAAGGAATACTCCAAAAAATAAGGACCATCCAAAGGGACTTCCTATGGCGAGGAGCGTAAAGCAAGAGAAAATGGGTTCTTGTGGCCTGGGAGAAGGTTTGCAAACCCAAATGCAAAGGAGGCCTGGGGTTACAAGACCCACAGGTAACCAATGAAGCCTACGGGGCGAAACTCTAGTGGAGATGGGCCAAAGAAAAGACAACACCATGGGCAACCCTCTGGAAGGCCAAGTATGCCCCGGACATCAACGACCATGATCGAATTCTCTTTATGGGTACAAGGGAAGGATCAACCATCTGGAATCTAGCCCGATGCAACAAAACTTGGATCCAAAAACACAACTTCTGGGAAGTGAGGAATGGTAAAACAACCATATTCTGGGAGGACGCATGGCAACATGAACCCAGAATGGAAAATCCGAATAGGGAGGAACTCCAGCAAGAGATGACCGCGCAAGGCAAAATCAAAATCCATGACTACTGGAAACAAGAAAATGATCTTGACAGATGGAGGATCTGGGACAAACTCAATCTACAAAATAGAGATCGGATCGCAACAATAGCGAAGGAGGTGGAGGAGGAATTGGGGAAAAGGAAAATTGTTGTCTCAGAAGAAGAGGACCAACTAAGATGGGGTAGGAAAAATGGTGGGGAATTCAAATGAAAAGAAGCTCGGAATTGCATCATGGCCCAAGACCAAGAAGATCCACCGCAACAGTGGGGAAATATTTGGGATAGCCCCCAGTGGCTAAAAATCAAATTTTTCCAATGGTTAGTACTTCACAACCGAATTCTAACTTAGGAAAACCTAAGGAAAAGGGGTTTCATAGGCCCATCACAATGCCACCTCTGTCAAGAAAAAGAAGAAACAACGAATCACCTCCTCGATGAATGTAATTACACAACATAGATCTGGGATTGGGCGAAAAAACTATAGGAGAGGGTGAAAAACTGGACTTACAGATCCCTCAACCTAGCGGGGAGACTTATTCTGACCAAAGCAGTTCTACAAGTAATTCCGACCTATATGATGTCAATGTTTCCCGCTCCCAAAGGAATACTCCAAAAAATAAGGACCATCCAAAGGGACTTCCTATGGCGAGGAGCAGAAAGGAAGAAAAAATGGGCTCTTGTGGCCTGGGAGAAGGTTTGCAAACCCAAATGCAAAGGAGGCTTGGGGTTACAAGACCCACAGGTAACCAATGAAGCCTATGGGGAGAAACTCTAGTGGAGATGGGCCAAAGAAAAGACAACACCATGGGCAACCCTCTGGAAGGCCAAGTATGCCCTGGACATCAACAACCATGATCGAATTCGCTTTATGGGTACAAGGGAAGGATCAACCATCTGGAATCTAGCCCGATGCAACAAAACTTGGATCCAGAAACACAACTTCTGGGAAGTGAGGAATGGTAAAACAACCATATTCTGGGAGGACGCGTGGCAACATGAACCCAGAATGGAAAATCCGAATAGGGAGGAACTCCAATAAGAGATGACCACGCAAGGCAAAATCAAAATCCATGACTACTGGAAACAAGAAAATGATATTGACAGATGGAGGATCTGGGACAAACTCAATCTACAAAATAGAGATCGGATTGCAACAATAGCGAAGGAGGTGGAGGAGGAATTGTGGAAAAGGAAAATTGTTGTCTCAGAAGAAGAGGACAAACTAAGATGGGGCAGGAAAAATGGTGGGGAATTCAAATGAAAAGAAGCTCGGAATTACATCATGGCCCAGGACCAAGAAGATCCAGCACAACAATGGGGAAATATTTGGGACAACTCCCAGTGGCTAAAAATCAAAATTTTCCAATGGTTAGTACTTCACAACCGAATTCTAACCTGGGAAAACCTAAGGAAAAGGGGTTTCATAGGCCCATCACAATGCCACCTCTGTCAAGCAAAAGAAGAAACAACGAATCACCTCCTCGATGAATGTAATTACACAACATAGATCTGGGATTGGGTGACACACATCTTTCGCCAGTCCAATAGGACCCAAGGTAACATCAACGCAACCATCAATAACTGGAATTAGAGTTATAGCAAAAAAGAAATGGTGAACCTTTGTTGGAATCTCATGCCAGGGATGATTATATGGGCAATATGGAAAGAAAGGAATTGGCGCATCTTTAGGAACGAAAGCCTTCCGGAAGGGAAACTCAAGGAAGCAATAATCTCTCAAATACGAGAAATTGTGCAAAGCCGCAACTGCTAGACTGGAAAAGCGCAACCCACATGCCAAGAATCTCGAATATTGGAATTTTTTCACCTAAAAGATAGGCGCAACAACACAGGGGTAGGGCGGCCACCGCAACTCCAATCAGGAGAGCGCAACTGGACACCACCCCCGACAGGGTTCCTCAAGTTAAATTTTGACGGGGCGAAAAAAGGGAACCCGGGAATGATGGGGATGGGAGGGGTGATCAGAGATAGTGGTGGAAACATAATCTAGTTGTACGCTGGGAGTATGGGAAACTCAACCAACAACACAACAAAATTTGGAGCCCTAGAGCTCAGGCTCGAAATTCTAAGCCGCGAAAGGATGACCAACACTATCATGGAAGGTGACTCCACCTTGGTCATCAACACGATAAAGAGACTCCAAAATGGCACTAGAGTGGGAAAAGTACAGAGACATTGGCGCCTGACACACTCCTACAAAAAATTCAAGAGCATCTACAAACGATTAACACAGTGGAGTTGCGCTAGGTATGTAGGTCAGCAAATGGCTTGGCGGATAGAATTTCCAATGAGGGGGTTATCAAGGAAGGACTGGAACTAGATACTACCTGGTTCAACATCCCAGAAGGACAATTCATAATGGACTGCCTCCAACTAGTGACAAAATTTTGTGACCACAACTTAAGCAAGGAAGGTCACATCGAGGAGGGCAGCGAAAGACCCAGGGGATGACACACAGCACCCAAGCAGGATATGACTGGACAACACTTGACCACCAATCACAATGCAGGATCATATTATACAACAGGCGAGAGTGCGACAACAAGGTCATGTCAACAATAAGATTTGCGGGGAAAGACGGTGGGAAAGTATTGACGACATACAACAGGCAACGAATGACGTAAGGAAAGAGGGATTGACATGAACCAATATCAACCCACCACGCCAAAGACCAGGTACGGGGAGATGCTCAATAGGATATCAAGAGAGCAAGGGCAAGGGCCCGTACATGGATAATGATGGAGTCATCATGATCATACGTACCACGACGGGGGAAAAGGACTGGAAGGTTCACCTCTATAGGCAGACCATGCTTGGAAGGACGAGCCCACATCAGGGAAATTTCAATAAGAGAAGAAACAAAAGTAATAGATGTAAACAGAAGAGCGCAACTGCAGGAGCCACCATAGACACAAGGGCAGGAAACAAGTTGAGAATCCAGCAAAGGAGCTTCCATAGGCTAGATAGGATGGTGCGAATGAAGCGAATGCACATCAAAAGGAACCCCCTAGGGAAGGGAACTCAGAATAATCCCTGGCGGGTTTCAAGGATGGAGCAGGCGGCTAGAGACGCGGAGGGCACCTTTTGCACCCTGTTTGCACCAAAAGGAAAGGCGACCATTAACCGTTTGGAAAAGGAAATCAAGAGAAGTCGCAAGGGAAAAACATGGGATGCTCTGACTCAGGAAATAGATTGGGTAACTGATCCAGGATCCACACAACCCAGGGAAACCCTCTACCACAAAACGATGGAGATGGCGTGGAAAACAAAGATATTGATTGGCAAAGTGAGCTCGCAAAGAGAGGATGCCAGATGGGAGAACAACAAGGAACACAGAAAAATGTTGCAAGAAATTCTGAGATGCTTCAATAGTTTGGAAACCATTACCAGACTACTAACTGAGGTCGAGAAGGACCAGCAAGCCAAGATTGAGCGGCTGGCTACTCAATTCCACATCTACCTGCGCTACGTCCATCACATGGACATCACGCCAGCCGACAGGAACGGAGCGCCAAAACACATCAGAAAGAATCGCACGGTCTCCCAAAAGGAGGAGAACAAGGGCCAGACTGACGAAGTAAAGAAGCATCTCATCATCCTGGACTAGCATCTGGTTAGTCTATTGGCAAGTCAGTCGGGTTAGTCCAGTGTTTGTTTAGTCTCTGTTTCTCCTTTTCATGTTCGTTGTGATTATCTTGTCAAAAACTGGATATGGTAGGATTGGGTTGGTTTCCCACAGTGGCAGTCCAGTCATACCCCTTGACTTTTTCAGAAAGCACAACTCGGGAACCTCTGGCCTGGTTTCCTTTTTGGCAGACCAGGGAGTTCCCTTTTTTGGTACTATAACCCTCTTTTAGTAATACAAACTCTTAAACTCACTTACAAAAAAAAATAGTCTTTGATAATGAGTGGAATGTCCATAGAGCTTGAATGGGTCTAATGGTTAAGAACATGTGTTTCTTCCTAAGAGGTCACAAGTTTAAATCTAAAAGGGGTAGGGTATGTACCAATTCGGTGTCTAGCTTAATTAAAACATAATTTAATTAAAAAAAATTATGCTTCTTAATTTCTTTAAAAAACACTATACAACATAATGGTTAAGAACGTGTGCTTCCTCTTAAGAGGTCACAAAAATCCAGAGGGGGGTTGGGTGCTTCCTCTTAAGAGGTCACAAGTTAGGGTGCTTCCTCTTAAGAGGTCACAAGTTAAAATCCAGAGAAGGTAGGGTATGTATACCTTTGTAGTCTTACTAAAAGGTAGATGATTTAATGCAACATAATAATTCATAAATTATAAAATCATCATTTAATAAAAATATATTTTAATTAAATTATATTATTATAAATAAATTATGTAATTAAAGTTAAGTGTTACTAAAAGGTAAATCATTTAATTAAAGGTAGTTTTAGGAATGATTATAAATGATATTGCTTTTCTTGAAGATACTATTTAGATGAAAAGGTCTTTGAATAAGACCTAAAACTATTTTTAATTGTCTAAGAGTTTGTCTTGTCTTTGGTAGGAATGAAAGTCTCCCTCTTACAAATCTAGACCTAAAACTATTTTTAATTGTCTAAGAGCTTATCTTGTTTTTGGTAGGAATGAAAGCCTCTCCCCTTACAAATCACAAACTTATTATTTCAAGTGGTGTGGTTTTCCTTAAATAATAATGACTAGTCAACTCAAAATTCATGGATAGCAACCATCGATAAATAAATATTATCATACATAAATTATATCTAAAAATATAAATATTAATAATTATCCTAAATAAATTATATCTAAAAATACAAATATTATCATAAACAAATTAGGTTCTAGTTTTTTTTTGGTTTGCTAATGTTTTCATGACTTGTGGGTGGACCCACCATACCAACCCTTAACATGGCTAAATTTTAAGTGTCTCCAACACCAACGCTTAACATTGCTAAATTTTCCATACAAAATTTCAATTGTACCAATAAAATTTTAGTTTTTTTTTAAATTGCTATTTACAATTTTTTAAATAAAAATTCATTTAAAATCTTAATTTATATGCTTTGTATATATACATTATCATCCTACCATCTCTACATAGGTATACATGTACACTCTTACTCTTACTTTGAGATTCTCTTGTAACTTTGCTGTTTTCCAAGCTTCCTAATTTTGGGGAAACTGCAAATTCAAACTCATTAATAGTTAATACAGATACCTTGAATGCCACCAAAAAGTATATTGTAAGCCAGCAATAACAAATCTGGAATTGAATGAAAGGTACAAAGATAATAGGCCATTTCAAGTGGCAACCAACTGGATTACAGCCCTGACCCTACCCCACATCGTCCAACATTAAAAATGTGCATTTTCAAAACTCTTCATTCCTTGTCATCGTTGAATTTATTTTACAAATTAAAACCATACACCATCACATTTTAATTCAAGGCAATGAAATTGGTAAATTCCTTAATTTTATTTTATTATAAATTTGGAAAACGAGACCAGATCAACAGCTTTATAGGTCCCTAGCTTTTACCGTGTGCTAAGTTCCAGAGAACCAAGACGCGCTTGCATTGATTACAAACTGTCCAATTATTATTTTAACAATTTTAAGCTGAACTTGCTGTTACCTGTTTTGTGCTTTGTTGGCTTTTTGTTTCTATATAAGTGCACTTAAATATCACAATTATTTAATTGCATGTTTTGTGCATGGAGTAAACCGCGCATCTCTCCCTTCTGTTGCGACCGAAATACTTGAAAATTTGATTTTCAGAGAAGTCTCTACTCGAGTCTCGACCATTTTGTCAATCAATCTATTTACAGATTGGTTTTTCTATAATCAAACCTCATTGAAAATTTCCAATTGGGTATCCCAGTTTTCCTGTCATTAAAATCTCATTGAAAATTTCCATTTGGGTTTCCCAGTGTGAATATATCATTCTGAAACCGACTTTGAATGAATTCCGTCTAATTCAGAGGATCTTCTTACCGACAACATGTTGGGCTAGATCTCTGTCAAATGCATTGCTTTTAATTGAATACCAATCAACAACCAATCTGAATCGCACCCAGTTCAGAGGTTGCCTGGAGCATGCACCCAATTCAATTCAACAACCCATTTGATTAGATCTCTGTCAAATCCCGTCATTCTGATCCAGTCCCAACTAAAAGCCTATTAGCAGGGTACCCAAATCGGCGGATCTCGCAATTTGCACTTCACCGGTGCCCTTAAACATGCCTTCATTGTAGGACAGGGTGCGCTTAACTATATGATACTGCACGCTTAAACTGTAGGGCACTTTGAGCTTTCGCAGATCTGCAACAATGGGGGCATTGCCTGAACCAATGGACAGCATCACAAAGGACAATGGAATTAACTCTGAATTTGGCACCCTCCAAATGCAAAAACTATTTGAGGAGCAAAGGAAGCATCTTGATTATTTCTTCTCCAATGTTGAATATGCCCAATTACAGGCCTTCACACAAGTTCTCATGGCTGCCAAGGGAGTCATATTCTTCACAGGAGTGGGCAAAAGTGGGTTTGTTGCACAGAAAATAACACAGACATTTGTTTCAACAGGCACAAAGGCTGTTTTCCTGTCACCCACCGATGCCCTCCATGGTGACATTGGCATAGTTGGGCCCAATGATGTGCTTGTGCTGTTCAGTAAGAGTGGTACTACAGAAGAACTTCTAAGGCTTGTTCCATGTGCCAGAGCCAAGGGTGCATACATGGTAGCTGTCACCTCACTAAGAAATTCTCAGCTGAGTAATGTGTGTGATATGCATGTGTATCTGCCACTGGACAGAGAGCTCTGCCCATTTGATCTGGCCCCTGTTACTTCCACAGCCATACAGATGCTCTTTGGGGATACAGTGGCCATAGCTCTGATGCAGGCAAAGAAATTGACTCGAGAACAGTATGCTCTCAATCATCCTGCCGGTCGGATCGGGAAAAGGCTCATCTTCAGGGTAAGCAACTTCCTGTTTTCTTTCTTGTTCTTATGTCAGATCAAAGTTTTCCTTCATATGCCTCTCTTTGTATACTGCAACGGCACAATATACAGAAGTTTGATTTTGATTCTGAGCTGGCAAAGCTCAGGAGTCATATGTAACTTCATGCTTATTAGGCACTCACGATGTCATTGTGGCTTGGGAGGTTCACACTTGCCGCATTGCTGATTTTCAATCATTGTGGTCCATCCATATACAATTTTTCTTATAGTGGTCTTGGTGATCCAAGGGACTCTCCAAATCACCTTCCCCAAAACGTTCCAACAAAGTCGTCCAAAAGCATCAGGGAGGTAGTTGAATGGCAAAAGCCCATTAATCTATTTCTGTGTGCCCTGAAGTAAGGTCAGGCACTACCCATACGGGCATCAATATGAACAGAGGTGATGAACATACTGAGGGGAACCATTCTTGTTAGCAGTTTTAGTACATCATATGAGGGTTGGTTCCAATTTCCAATAACTGTTTAGCTATTAATTTCCAGTTAACAAGCAGCTACCTGTTTTGTTTGGGAAATATCTGGCCAATTGAGAATATGTAATGCAGTTGTTCCAACCTAGTCTCTTTAATCTTTTAGACGTAGATAGACAGAAGAAGATGCATAAGAAGATGGATTTTACACCCCCAAAAGGTCTATAATCCTGGTTTCAGTATAAATTGTGATATAAATGGTGGGTATAATTTTCCACATGCTCATTTAGGAGCTGGTTAGGGCCTGTGATCTACAAATCGTCCTTACCTTCTAACCGCATTTAGTATCTCTACTGGGTGCTCTCCTTGAAACGACACATGATCCAAGTTCTCTTATTGCAAGTATGGATTTATCCAAGTTGGGGTCTTTGTGATTAGAAGAAATTCCTATCAGAGGGCTTAATGACTCAAAACAACTAGGTAACGGTAAGTGGTTGGGTAAATCTTTCTCAGGGGTCTCTGGTCAAGCACTTGTCAACTGCACCCTTGTGTGTTGGGGGGGGACTAAAATGTATTCTTTAGATGGGTGTGCAAATCCTTCCAATACAGTACATACACATGGAAATGTATGCGTGTTGAAGGTAAATTTTATGAAAAACTTTGGTGATTGGAAAACGATTAGAAAATTCTTAAAACTTGGCCAATTGGCGATTGATAGCGGATAAAAAAATTCTTTGTTTTTTTCATGTCAGTGGCATCTCCGCTGTTTTTAGAGTGATTCCAAAGGTTGACAGGCAAGTGCATCTCCCCCAAGCCATGTAGGGCCTGCATTTAGAACTTAAGGCTCACCACCTCATGATCAAAATCTATCCCACTGAATAATTTTGATTTGCATTTAATACCAATCACTTCATAAGACTTGCAGCTATGTAGCGCTTTTTCTAAATCTGAGAGTAATTTGGGACCGAACTTACTAAATCTTACATTGTAATTTATTCTTTTTTATTGGCATTTCTTTTTTATTCCCTCCCTGAAATGCTCTTTGCCCAACTTAATGATAAGGTCCATCTAAAATATATATTTAGATAGATAATCCATTTATATATAATATTATAAAATGAAAATTATACATGTGGGAGATGAATGCTTAAACAGAACAGATACTTGCCTAATTTGACTTCCTTTAAAATAGTAATATGTGTAAATATTTTAGCCCAGTTTTGCTTATTATGAATTTAATTTTTGAAAATATCACTATTAGTCACTTGGGAAGCAATAGCCAATAATTACTTTTTGACTTGATATTGACTTACTGTTCAAGTTTAAGACATTTGGTTGTGAGAGGGCCTAGGCCTCTTTAACCTTAAAGAGCTTAATCTTGATACAGTTACATTTTTGACATTTACCATTCTTTTAAACCATAATTGATATAAGACTTGGGAAGGACTGGATTGTAGCCACGAGAAAAAGTGCCATTTCAGATATTTGCATCTGCAGCTGAATGACCTCAACATTAGGAACCTGGGCCTTATCAGTTTTGGCTCCTGAAAATCATTTTGGTTCCCTTTTAGCTCTTTGAAGCAATTTATACTGATTGTGATTCATTTCCAATCTTAACTGATGGAAACAATTTTCAAGCTAGAAGAAACAAAAAAATGCAGGGCTAAATCTGAAGTATTAGTATATGAGTTGAAGTTAGCTTATTTATGTTGGAATGTATTTTTCCTAAACTTGATTGATCCTAGAACTCCATCGTCTCCAGTCAAGGAAGTGTGCTTGCAGGTCAGTATCTCATTCCATTGTATGCTTGTACTAATCATCTAATAGTGTTGATTTCATTGTGTTACAGGTGCAGGATGTGATGAAGAGGCATGATGAATTACCTCTATGTAAGGAAAATGACCTAATAATGGATCAGCTTATGGAGCTGACTAGTAAAGGATGTGGTTGTCTGCTAGTTGTTGATGAAGAATGCCACCTCATTGGGACTTTTACTGATGGTGATCTGCGTCGAGCCCTCAAATCTATTAGGGAAGGGGTATTCAAGCTCACCGTGGGAGAGATGTGCAATAGGTGAGTACATTTTATTTTTATTTTTGGACACATGCTTCTTGTATCCCAACAAGGCAAGTGTGCATCTCCCCAAATCTGGGAATATATTCAGTGAAGCTAAGCTGGGTTACAACATTCAGCTCGAACTCTTTCGGCTAAGCATTTCGCTCAGCAGATTTGAACCTTGATGGGGGTAATATCACCACCCCCGCTTTACCAGCCAACCAAGCCCCAGTTGACTCATTCTTTTTGTTCTTTTATTTCAGCATGCTTAAATCTTGATATGTTAGACTAAAGATGAGATTATGTGCTTGTTTTTTGTTTCTTCTCAGGAACCCAAGAACCATTGGACCCGATGCAATGGCAATAGAGGCCATGCAAAAGATGGAGTCTCCACCATCACCTGTACAATTTTTGCCTATTGTCAATAATGACAATGTCGTCATAGGAATTGTCACCTTGCATGGATTAGTTTCAGCAGGCCTATAAACTTGCTTGCAGAAAATAATGCAGTGGCGTAGTTTGCAGATGGCTATTTTTTATTCTTTGCCAGTTCTTCCAGTGTTGCCATGACAGCACTCTAAATTAGCATAGATGGGGCAAATTATTCATTGTTTATTTCAATGGATTAGGCATTCTATCATTCATCTTGAATCTCGATTCATATGTAATTCCATATCTATAATTTACTAGTTTACATTGTACGAATTATATGTAGCTCTTCCTCTTTGAAGCAGCGGTTTCTGCAGGCAAAGTGGATAAAATTTTCAATATCCAAGTTTCAAGATTTATCAAATATTAATGGTGGCACGTTTTTGTTTTGTTTGATATTCCTTTTCGGTGATAGTTTATTTTGGAAATTCGGTTCATAATCTCTTTCATCACTAAGTTGAAGTTGAAGGATATTACTGTTTATTTTTTCATTTGCAGCTTGAAATCCACAGTTTAAACTATGATAATAAAAATATGTTCTTTAACTATGATTACATCTTGCATATTAAAAGTCCCAGATCATAATTCTCTTGGCCATCATTGTTTATCATTTGAACTAATCCTCAGGATATGACAAATCTACTATGTAAAACTTATTTTCACATGTTCCTTCACAAGAGATCTTGGATAATGGAGTCAATATGTTGGAACTCATTAGAGTATATTGATTAAAAGACCTGCCTGTACCATGAAATCGATCTTCTCCACAAGTGCTCGTTTCTTCCAATGCAGCGAAAATGCAATCTTCAGCTGTCTTTTATCAGCAATCTCTGCATTCGAACTCAGTCATATTGACATGTGACCTATTCTTGAACAATGTCTTAGAGTCTATTATGCATCAAATGACCAAAATAGCATGAAAAGAGAGAGAGAAGTAACTCCATGCCTTGATAAAGAGAGAAGAATGAATGTGAAGTATCTTCGATGCCTTGATAAAGAGAGAAGAATGAATGTGAAGTATCTTCGAGGGGGCAACCTCCTTTTACAATAGAACAAATGTACAAGATTAGATGATCCTAAAACTAGGTCTCCTTCGTATATATAGGAGAGCAAGGGTACAATTACAAATAAAAGGTCTAGCTGACAATATTAATATAACAATAGGAATACAACAATTCAATATCTAGGGCTTTACATGGGGATTTATCTAGGGCTTAACATGCCCCTCCCCTTCAATCAAGTGTTGCTGTCAACACTTGATTAATTGTGGATGTTTTTGCATAAAGAACTCATCTTCCCATGTTGCTTCTTCTATTGGTAGGTTCTTCCACTTGATGAGGTGCTCAGTGATTGCTTGATTTTGTAGTTGCTTAATATTTCTTTCGAGGATTGTTTCTGGTTCTAGTATTGTTTTTCCTTTTTCATTGATCTCTAGTAAAATAGTTTGAATTGGGATCTTGTTAGCGATTACCTTCTTTAAGTGAAAAACATGGAAGATCGGATGTACATGTGAAGATGGAGGTAACTCCAATTTGTAAGCCATACTTCCAATCCTTTGTGACACCTTATAGGGACTATAATACTTAGGTGCTAATTTATTGTCCTTTTGTTGCTTGAGGGACATATGTTTGTATGGTTGTAACCTTAGAAGTACTCAATCCCCCACTTCAATTCCTTTTCACTGCGATGTTAATTTTCTTGTTTCATCCTATTTTTTGCTATAACCAAGTTGTCCTTCAATAGTTTGAGAACCTCTTGTTGGTTCTCTATGTGGTCCTCCACTGCTTGAATCTTCGCTTTCCCTTTCAAGGGTGATGTGATGGATGGAGGATGATATCCATAAAGTGCCATAAATGGAGACATTTTTATGAAGTATGGAAGGATGTGTTATACCACCATTTTGCCAAGGGAAACCACTTGACCCATTGTGTTTGTTTATCATAGCAAAACAACAAAGAGACCCTTCTAGACTGTTATTTACAATCTCAATTTGCCCATCAGATTGAAGACGTTAAGAGGAGCTATGAACCAATTGAGTGCCCAAACAAGAAAATAGTTTAGGCCAAAAGATTCCTGTGAAAATTGGATCTATCACTTACAATGATCTTAGGGATTCCACGTAGCTTCTGGACTATTTCCATGAATGCTCTGGCTACTATACTTGCTTCAAAATGATGAGAAATGGAGAAAAAATGGGCATACTTTCTAAGTCAATACACTACTACCATGATGACATTCTTTCCTTTGGACTTGGGTAGACCTGTAATAACATACATTGAAACCTCTTCCCAATGTTGACTTGGTATAGCTAATGGTTGTGGAATACCTGGGGTTTTGATTGTCTCTCTCTTATTTTGTTGGCAAACCACACATTTAGCCACAAACTTTTGAATGTCAATTTTAAGACCTTCCCAAAAAAGGTCCTTGATCTTTTGGTAAGTTTTCAAGAACCCCGAATGTCCTATAGGAGAAGCGTGCAATTACAAAAGGACCTTTTGTTTGAGTTTGGAATTCTTACATATGTTAAAATTGGAAGTAGAGAGGAAGGGTTCGCTAGATTTGGAGGTGCACCAAATTTGGCAGGGGACCCACAAAGAGGGGCCCATTTTAATTTATCTTTTCTGATGCTTAGATGACGTAGGAATTTTTTTTTTTTTTTTATAGTCATAAGGCAGTCGATTTGAGCTCTCCATTCAGACCTAATCTTAGCCATTGAGATGTTTGGTGGACCCCAGTCGACTTGCCAAGAACAAAAGGGTTTTGGAGGCTCATTTTGCACAGTTTTGTTGACGATAAAAATTGCAATGAGGATTTCGCTTGCAAAGTATTGCTAAAGCCTATTATTTATAAGCTAATGATATATATAATACTAGTAGGTGGGACCCCCTTGTAGATTGGAGGATCAGAGATAGTCTTGTTACACATTATATGATGTTGTTCGACACTGCTTACAGGGTTCTACATGATTGATGATGAAAAATTGGTTCTATTTGTGACAAATGGCAGATGGATAATCCATGTTATGTGTTGGTTTTGTTGCTCTAGACTCTAAATTCCATGTCATGATTGTTTATGTTAACTATTATTACCTTTGCTATTGGTGCCTTGATTCATTACTTGTTACACCTACACAAGATACATGTTAGTAACAACAAATAAGAGCAAAGGAAAATGGGCCTAAGAAAAAATCCAAGAAAGAGGAGCTATACTATGAGAAATTGAAATTTAAAAAGGGTTGATGTTAGTCCTAAATAGCAATGTGAGTGGCTACATGATTTGATTTGAATTTTATGGGGCGCATGTGATATAGGTTATAGTATGGTTTTTGCAATGGTTAATATGGATCGGGTGGCGCAATTGGCAAATAATTTGGGCAAGTTTCGATGCATGGAATTAATAGCATTGTTTTGGCTCACTGCCATGTACTATGAATTGAATGTAATGAAGGATGGAAGCGACGTGCACTAAATGCACGTCAGTCCATACTTTCCCCACGAGCCCTCACCCTAGCTTGGTTATTATTCATTTGATTTTCGCTGTGGTTTAGCTCCGATATTCAAGTGTGAAGGAACTGTTCAACCAAGCTCGCATTTTTAAGGCCATTTGGTTATAGGTATGTTTTTCTCGCCCATCCATGAACTCGCTCTGTTTATGAAATAAATGTTGGCTCAGTGATGTATTGGTCTGTGTTTTTTTTTAGGCTGGCAACTATGTAAACTCGTGGTGTTTCTCTGAAATGGTTGTTTGTGTTATTTGTTGCAAATGAAAAATTGGATGGTTGAAGTCACGATTTCATTGACTGTCTATGTGGTGGAAGTCGTGATGGCTCTTTGTTTTCTCCATGGGTTTTTGTTGGAGGGTTTCATTATGTCTGGACTTGTTGGTTGTCTCCTCACAATCTTTGTAACCACACCCGGTCGTGTTCGCTGTTATGGGGTTGTTGTGTATATTTCGCACCACCTTTCGGCCACTGTGTATCTTTTCACATGGTCATGATTTTATTTTAGTATTGGCATCTACATAGTTGGTTATTGGGTGGCCATGATGCCAAAAAGTAAACTTTAGGGTTATTGGTAGTACCTGGGCATGCTTTTCTATCGGCATTGGTATAAGTGGTTCGACTCTGTTGAAAAGAACGACGGTTATGCCTCTGCACGTTCTTGGCGTTTGTTACCATCCAACGAGCAATCGTTGCTCCTCTGCATTGTTGCCTACCCTATCTGATGTTGAACTGTCACCCTATTTTACAAAGCTAAAGGTTATGTGGCTTGTTTGTCCACCGTGCTTGTCTCGAAAGGTTCTCCCTATTGTTGATACGGTCGACTCCAGTCTCCTTGTGTTTTGAAGATCGGTCGAACCCTTGATTATTTCTTGTGTTCATTGGTATAGCGCTCGATTTTGATAAACTCAACAGTTACACTCGATCGATTATCTTGTTGGCTATCATAAGTTTGTTGAGTAGTATTGACAGTGGTTTTTTATTATTGGCTCATCTGCGTTTGAGAGCATGGTTGAAGAGTTGTAGTTGGAAATGATAATCGTTATACAGTTGACTACCTCCTTTTGTTGTTTCATTTGAACCGATAACTCATTGTTGTTATGAATTAATTAATGGGAGTAATCGTAAATGGACAGTGACAGAGATGCCTCTTTTCGTTATGCATGATCTGTGTGTTCCTACAACGTGTATAAATTGAATTTGGTGGTTGTTGTGTGTTTAATTGGTCCCAATCGGGATCATTCCAAATTGGAAATCGATGGCATAGACTTGGTTGTTTTCTGTGTATGGTTATGGATACATCGTGCATCGTTTTGTTTGATTGCGCCATTAGAAATGAAGCACAAGGTTTTTACATTATGATTTCATTGCAAATTTATTGGTTCATGTCGTCAAAAGAATAAAATCGGGCATGTTTTAAAAGAGTCTGTTCAAATCTTAAAAGACTTGTATCTGTGTTTGATTTAAGGATTTGGAACGTATGGACAGTGGTTTATATTTTTATATGTTGAACAGAGTTAAAGTAATAGGACTGTGGGTTCCTTGGAATTTTGTATTTAAAATCAAATGGAAGAAATGAAGGGAACAAAATTCTTTTACAAACCGTTTTGAAAAACATAGTGATTCTAAGTATGATGACACTGTGTTAATAAAAAGTGTTGAAGATTTAAATGTGAACAGTGAATAAGTGTTAACACACAGTAATTTTTAGTTGATCACAGTAATTGTTTAGTTGGTGTTTGATTATTTGCATTAAATACAAAACTGTTTATGGATTACTTAATTAATTTTACGAACAATATTCGCTTTTCTCCCTACCATTATTTCACTTTTCGCACATTACAATCCCCTCGCCTTCCCATATTCATTATCCACCCCATGTTCCTAAATTTAATTACAATTAAGAGAAACTTTGTATTATGACAATTTAAGGATCACAAGGATGGATTACAGTGATATATTCTTTTGGTTTATGTTACAGTTTATTGTTTGTTGTTTGTGAGCAATAATCATGATCTTTTCCCCCTCATTTTAACATTTTTTGCTCATTACAACCCCCCGCATATCCCAGAACCCTTATTCACCCCCTACTCATTGGCGACTACTAAACAATTTGTATGGATTGGATTGCATGAGTCTGATATGTTGCTGAGCCAAATTTTATTTCATATTTTAAAAGAGTTGTCATGTATGGTTGTTAAAGAAACTATTTGCTAATCAATTATGCAGACATGAATGATCTTTTTCAGCAGAGGTAGCCATGGAAGAGGTAATCGAGGGAGAGATAATTGGAACAGGGGCCCTAGAAGGCCAAGATTCTCTATACACTTTGATGTAGACTCGCAAGAGTTAGGTCAGTTATTTCAAGTTGGGTTTTTTAACTGGATTGGGCAATGAGTGGTCCAACCTAGGCCCGAAAGGCCTCCCTTCCAAGCCCCATAGGTCCCTGGTATTCTCGTGCTTCCTCATGTTTCACTACAGCCTGAAGTTCCCGGAAATGACGGATGGCAAGAGATTGTCCACCCGTCAATCTCCCAACATCATGGCTGGCCTAAATTGTCTTTACCTACTCTCCCGCCTATCAATCAAATTGTCCAAGTTGCCCCTGTCCATTCACCAGTTCAGTCTTCCCATGCAAGAAAAATGTTGAAAACCGAGGCCCACCATGCCCCTGACAAAGGAAAAGCCATTGCTGCCCCTTCCTTACCCTCAAATGACTTTGATAAATCCGTGTCCTCCCGCATGCTTTTGAGAGATGATTGCTCTCATGTGATCGGTGAGATTAGGCCTAAAGGCTCCACACAACTTAAGGAAAATTCAGAGAGATCGAAAGGTGACAACAACAACAACAAGGGAAAGATTGCCTCCGAGAGTGGAAAATATGGATTTTAAGCTTTTTTATTTATTAATTGTTGAGAACAGTTGACTTCTGAAATTTTGGACAACACACTATTTTTGGATATATGGGTAATATATTTTGTAAATAATTTCAATTATCATTGAGATAAATTGTCAAATATGAATGTGATGATGGGAGTAACAAAGATGAATGTTTTGCTTTATTAACTAGTTGTGTTATGATTATCAAAAGCTAAAGGGAATCACAAGGGGTCCCACCTACTAGTTATTATTTATTTAAAAACTTTTATTATGATTTATTACTTTTCCCCCTAATTAAAAGTTGGTTGAGTTTTAGTGAACTTAACTAAGGAAGTAGTTAAACTATTTCAACCAATTCTAAATGCTTAAAGGCAAAAGGAAAGGGAGGAACAAAGGAGAATAGAAGGAGAAACATACTAAGGTTTTCTTTTTGAGTTTTTATTGAGATAATTCAGTTTCCGTTCATTCCTTAATTCATTAGAAACCTAATTCTCTTTTATGATAGCAAGGTCCTATTGAAGACAACAAGATTCAGGGCTGAATTATGTCCTTAAGACACTTGTTTTTCAGAGGTGTTGATCTATTTTTGATAGTCTGTGTAGACTTGTCTGTTTGTGAATTATATTTCATGACTGACAAAGTTATTGTGCAGAGTCGAGTGGGCAACAATCTGTGGCAAGTTGATCCAACTTTTAAAGTTTAGTTTTTTTATTTTTTGTCAAAAGTTCTTTTGTATGTTTCATCGAGGACATCTAAGTTTGAATTTGGTCCAAAACTTCCTCAGGAAATTTTGTAAAGAGAACGATTCTTTGATGAATTGGAATGAAATAAAGGATTGATTTATGTCTCATTTGTGTTGATTATTAACTTGGTGTCTTTACTTCTGTCTCTATATTTATTTCAGCATCTATTATGTTCAGAAAATCACATAAATAATGATTTTTTAAGCAAGCTTTTATTTATAAAAAAACAGTCTAAGCACTTGTAAACAATACTCGTGAATTAGGATATCAATTTTGATGGGTGTAAACATAGGGTGATATTCCTGTCTATCTTTCTTTAGCCAAGTAGGATCTGAAAATGTTTGAGTAAGATCATTTCATATATTTTCCTCAACATTTATTTGGCGACCATACTTGGGAGATATTCAATATCTCTCTGGTTAATTTTTATGCTTGATTAACATCAAATACATCTATCTTTTTTGATATTGATTCTTTGACTGTTTTATTTCTTAATGATTGTGCCTGTTGCAAGGCATAAGAATATTGAGCCCGGTCTTCAAGATCAGACCAACATTGCTTTAAATTTGTTCAACACCATTTTAGACACTGCCAATACTCGTGTTGAGCTTAATCATTCATGGGCAGCAATTGAACAAGATATTAGTGCCCAAGAACGTTGGGAAGCTAGACATAGACAACCTAGAAATCAACAGTAACCTTCTTGTCCCTTTAGTTTTGGCCTTACTTTCATGTCCTTAAACTCTCGTGTTTCTAGAAGAAGAAGAGGCTTATCACCTGAAATTAATCCTATTGCTGAAATAAGAATAAGGAACGTTGTGTTATCAACCCAACAAAGTGATCTAAGGAGAAATTTGTTTGATTCTTCAAGTTCGTCTTTCTCTCCCTCACCTATCATCCACAAGATGGCATCTAGTGGTGGCTCTGGAAGTGCTTCCTCCTCTCATTCTTCGGCTTCTTCAGTGATTGGTATCTTATATAACCACCATATCCTTGTCCAATCTACCACAAACCCCACCAAAGTCATTAAAAATTATGAGTTTTTTCAGTTTGAAGAAGACGCCACAACCACACCGTGACATGTGTCCTCTTCTCTTAACCTAGCACTTGCTACTCGTCCACTTCCTAAATTCAAAGAGCATCTCCCTAGGTTTTTGGGGAATAACATTGTCACTACAAATGAACACCTGGTGGAAGTTTCTAATGCTTGTCACAACATAGGAGCCAATGACAACGATACTTGCATGCGTTTATTCGTCAATTCCTTGGAAGGAAAGGCCGCGATCGATTTCTTTGATATTCCTCATAAGATTTTGTCTACTTAGGAGGAGTTAGTTTATTGGTTCAAGTCCACTTACGGGAAATCTAAAATCCCAGCTGAGCAGTTATGAGAGTACAATAGCATCGCCTATAAGGATGGTGAAACCATCAAGTCCTTCACCTTGCATTTCACTAAGTTATACAATCAAATCCCGGAACTCATTCGACATCAGAACCAAGCCGCTTTCATGCATTACTAAAATGAATTACCTTCCCCATATCGTCATAGGATTGAGGAAAAAACCATTGATAATCTTGGTTTCTCTCTGCATACTTGTTTAGAGTATGAAGAACAACTTGAAAGAAAAGGTCTTCCTCATGCAGAACCGGTTAAACAAACAGACATGTTCGCCCTCTTACAACTAGTACAAGATATGAATAATCATATGATAGCGTATGAGCAGAAGGGAAATGTTTCCCCTCTCACCCCTGGAGCTTCATCCTCTTCTGCACCCCCTTTAGAAATCCAATTGAAAATGATTTTCAGCCTAAAGCTATCTTGCCTCGAAGTTGGTGTAAATTTTGTGAGGAACACCACGAGGAAGCCACATGTGAGGTAATGAAGAGCGCCAGAGATAAGATCTTTGGTAAAAGACCAGAAACTACCATCGTTGTCCTAGATTTTGCTGAGCCGGAAGATGTTATGATCATAAATACTAGGAACAAATCCTACGCTCCCAAAGGAAAATATGATCCTCCCCGCAATTCTTCTAGCCCAAGCTCATCATCACCAGCTGCTACTGTTCAGGTTCCTAAGGTTGCTGATAGTCAAGGAATAACTTCTCCTCTCCCCTCTTCCAAATACAATATTCTGAATCAGTTGGCCAGCATTAAAGCAGATGCAACCCTTCTGGACACGGTTGTCATCCCTAAACAACAGAGGCATCTAAAAAAATTCATGGAAGGAAAAGATTTTGTTGTAGCCAACCTTTATGAAGAGGTAAATGAAGAGGATTCGTCTGTAAATAAAGTAGGTGTACATAACTTTAGATACCCTGTAAAAAAATCCCCCTTTTTATATTTATGTAAAGATTATGGATAAAATCGTTCATTGTTGCCTCATTGATGGTGGTTCGGGCCCAAGTGTGATGTTGAAGATTATTATGGAAGAGCTAGGCTTGTCTTGTACAAATGAAAACGCCAGGAGCATGCTCTCTTATAATAGTCTACAACAAACGACCATAGGTGAGATTAAATATGTGACCTTAGTTTTGTGTG
>ML783823.1:551881-575286 GCA_009831015.1 Picea engelmannii | reverse complement strand
ATAATGAGTGGAATGTCCATAGAGCTTGAATGGGTCTAATGGTTAAGAACATGTGTTTCTTCCTAAGAGGTCACAAGTTTAAATCTAAAAGGGGTAGGGTATGTACCAATTCGGTGTCTAGCTTAATTAAAACATAATTTAATTAAAAAAAATTATGCTTCTTAATTTCTTTAAAAAACACTATACAACATAATGGTTAAGAACGTGTGCTTCCTCTTAAGAGGTCACAAAAATCCAGAGGGGGGTTGGGTGCTTCCTCTTAAGAGGTCACAAGTTAGGGTGCTTCCTCTTAAGAGGTCACAAGTTAAAATCCAGAGAAGGTAGGGTATGTATACCTTTGTAGTCTTACTAAAAGGTAGATGATTTAATGCAACATAATAATTCATAAATTATAAAATCATCATTTAATAAAAATATATTTTAATTAAATTATATTATTATAAATAAATTATGTAATTAAAGTTAAGTGTTACTAAAAGGTAAATCATTTAATTAAAGGTAGTTTTAGGAATGATTATAAATGATATTGCTTTTCTTGAAGATACTATTTAGATGAAAAGGTCTTTGAATAAGACCTAAAACTATTTTTAATTGTCTAAGAGTTTGTCTTGTCTTTGGTAGGAATGAAAGTCTCCCTCTTACAAATCTAGACCTAAAACTATTTTTAATTGTCTAAGAGCTTATCTTGTTTTTGGTAGGAATGAAAGCCTCTCCCCTTACAAATCACAAACTTATTATTTCAAGTGGTGTGGTTTTCCTTAAATAATAATGACTAGTCAACTCAAAATTCATGGATAGCAACCATCGATAAATAAATATTATCATACATAAATTATATCTAAAAATATAAATATTAATAATTATCCTAAATAAATTATATCTAAAAATACAAATATTATCATAAACAAATTAGGTTCTAGTTTTTTTTTGGTTTGCTAATGTTTTCATGACTTGTGGGTGGACCCACCATACCAACCCTTAACATGGCTAAATTTTAAGTGTCTCCAACACCAACGCTTAACATTGCTAAATTTTCCATACAAAATTTCAATTGTACCAATAAAATTTTAGTTTTTTTTTAAATTGCTATTTACAATTTTTTAAATAAAAATTCATTTAAAATCTTAATTTATATGCTTTGTATATATACATTATCATCCTACCATCTCTACATAGGTATACATGTACACTCTTACTCTTACTTTGAGATTCTCTTGTAACTTTGCTGTTTTCCAAGCTTCCTAATTTTGGGGAAACTGCAAATTCAAACTCATTAATAGTTAATACAGATACCTTGAATGCCACCAAAAAGTATATTGTAAGCCAGCAATAACAAATCTGGAATTGAATGAAAGGTACAAAGATAATAGGCCATTTCAAGTGGCAACCAACTGGATTACAGCCCTGACCCTACCCCACATCGTCCAACATTAAAAATGTGCATTTTCAAAACTCTTCATTCCTTGTCATCGTTGAATTTATTTTACAAATTAAAACCATACACCATCACATTTTAATTCAAGGCAATGAAATTGGTAAATTCCTTAATTTTATTTTATTATAAATTTGGAAAACGAGACCAGATCAACAGCTTTATAGGTCCCTAGCTTTTACCGTGTGCTAAGTTCCAGAGAACCAAGACGCGCTTGCATTGATTACAAACTGTCCAATTATTATTTTAACAATTTTAAGCTGAACTTGCTGTTACCTGTTTTGTGCTTTGTTGGCTTTTTGTTTCTATATAAGTGCACTTAAATATCACAATTATTTAATTGCATGTTTTGTGCATGGAGTAAACCGCGCATCTCTCCCTTCTGTTGCGACCGAAATACTTGAAAATTTGATTTTCAGAGAAGTCTCTACTCGAGTCTCGACCATTTTGTCAATCAATCTATTTACAGATTGGTTTTTCTATAATCAAACCTCATTGAAAATTTCCAATTGGGTATCCCAGTTTTCCTGTCATTAAAATCTCATTGAAAATTTCCATTTGGGTTTCCCAGTGTGAATATATCATTCTGAAACCGACTTTGAATGAATTCCGTCTAATTCAGAGGATCTTCTTACCGACAACATGTTGGGCTAGATCTCTGTCAAATGCATTGCTTTTAATTGAATACCAATCAACAACCAATCTGAATCGCACCCAGTTCAGAGGTTGCCTGGAGCATGCACCCAATTCAATTCAACAACCCATTTGATTAGATCTCTGTCAAATCCCGTCATTCTGATCCAGTCCCAACTAAAAGCCTATTAGCAGGGTACCCAAATCGGCGGATCTCGCAATTTGCACTTCACCGGTGCCCTTAAACATGCCTTCATTGTAGGACAGGGTGCGCTTAACTATATGATACTGCACGCTTAAACTGTAGGGCACTTTGAGCTTTCGCAGATCTGCAACAATGGGGGCATTGCCTGAACCAATGGACAGCATCACAAAGGACAATGGAATTAACTCTGAATTTGGCACCCTCCAAATGCAAAAACTATTTGAGGAGCAAAGGAAGCATCTTGATTATTTCTTCTCCAATGTTGAATATGCCCAATTACAGGCCTTCACACAAGTTCTCATGGCTGCCAAGGGAGTCATATTCTTCACAGGAGTGGGCAAAAGTGGGTTTGTTGCACAGAAAATAACACAGACATTTGTTTCAACAGGCACAAAGGCTGTTTTCCTGTCACCCACCGATGCCCTCCATGGTGACATTGGCATAGTTGGGCCCAATGATGTGCTTGTGCTGTTCAGTAAGAGTGGTACTACAGAAGAACTTCTAAGGCTTGTTCCATGTGCCAGAGCCAAGGGTGCATACATGGTAGCTGTCACCTCACTAAGAAATTCTCAGCTGAGTAATGTGTGTGATATGCATGTGTATCTGCCACTGGACAGAGAGCTCTGCCCATTTGATCTGGCCCCTGTTACTTCCACAGCCATACAGATGCTCTTTGGGGATACAGTGGCCATAGCTCTGATGCAGGCAAAGAAATTGACTCGAGAACAGTATGCTCTCAATCATCCTGCCGGTCGGATCGGGAAAAGGCTCATCTTCAGGGTAAGCAACTTCCTGTTTTCTTTCTTGTTCTTATGTCAGATCAAAGTTTTCCTTCATATGCCTCTCTTTGTATACTGCAACGGCACAATATACAGAAGTTTGATTTTGATTCTGAGCTGGCAAAGCTCAGGAGTCATATGTAACTTCATGCTTATTAGGCACTCACGATGTCATTGTGGCTTGGGAGGTTCACACTTGCCGCATTGCTGATTTTCAATCATTGTGGTCCATCCATATACAATTTTTCTTATAGTGGTCTTGGTGATCCAAGGGACTCTCCAAATCACCTTCCCCAAAACGTTCCAACAAAGTCGTCCAAAAGCATCAGGGAGGTAGTTGAATGGCAAAAGCCCATTAATCTATTTCTGTGTGCCCTGAAGTAAGGTCAGGCACTACCCATACGGGCATCAATATGAACAGAGGTGATGAACATACTGAGGGGAACCATTCTTGTTAGCAGTTTTAGTACATCATATGAGGGTTGGTTCCAATTTCCAATAACTGTTTAGCTATTAATTTCCAGTTAACAAGCAGCTACCTGTTTTGTTTGGGAAATATCTGGCCAATTGAGAATATGTAATGCAGTTGTTCCAACCTAGTCTCTTTAATCTTTTAGACGTAGATAGACAGAAGAAGATGCATAAGAAGATGGATTTTACACCCCCAAAAGGTCTATAATCCTGGTTTCAGTATAAATTGTGATATAAATGGTGGGTATAATTTTCCACATGCTCATTTAGGAGCTGGTTAGGGCCTGTGATCTACAAATCGTCCTTACCTTCTAACCGCATTTAGTATCTCTACTGGGTGCTCTCCTTGAAACGACACATGATCCAAGTTCTCTTATTGCAAGTATGGATTTATCCAAGTTGGGGTCTTTGTGATTAGAAGAAATTCCTATCAGAGGGCTTAATGACTCAAAACAACTAGGTAACGGTAAGTGGTTGGGTAAATCTTTCTCAGGGGTCTCTGGTCAAGCACTTGTCAACTGCACCCTTGTGTGTTGGGGGGGGACTAAAATGTATTCTTTAGATGGGTGTGCAAATCCTTCCAATACAGTACATACACATGGAAATGTATGCGTGTTGAAGGTAAATTTTATGAAAAACTTTGGTGATTGGAAAACGATTAGAAAATTCTTAAAACTTGGCCAATTGGCGATTGATAGCGGATAAAAAAATTCTTTGTTTTTTTCATGTCAGTGGCATCTCCGCTGTTTTTAGAGTGATTCCAAAGGTTGACAGGCAAGTGCATCTCCCCCAAGCCATGTAGGGCCTGCATTTAGAACTTAAGGCTCACCACCTCATGATCAAAATCTATCCCACTGAATAATTTTGATTTGCATTTAATACCAATCACTTCATAAGACTTGCAGCTATGTAGCGCTTTTTCTAAATCTGAGAGTAATTTGGGACCGAACTTACTAAATCTTACATTGTAATTTATTCTTTTTTATTGGCATTTCTTTTTTATTCCCTCCCTGAAATGCTCTTTGCCCAACTTAATGATAAGGTCCATCTAAAATATATATTTAGATAGATAATCCATTTATATATAATATTATAAAATGAAAATTATACATGTGGGAGATGAATGCTTAAACAGAACAGATACTTGCCTAATTTGACTTCCTTTAAAATAGTAATATGTGTAAATATTTTAGCCCAGTTTTGCTTATTATGAATTTAATTTTTGAAAATATCACTATTAGTCACTTGGGAAGCAATAGCCAATAATTACTTTTTGACTTGATATTGACTTACTGTTCAAGTTTAAGACATTTGGTTGTGAGAGGGCCTAGGCCTCTTTAACCTTAAAGAGCTTAATCTTGATACAGTTACATTTTTGACATTTACCATTCTTTTAAACCATAATTGATATAAGACTTGGGAAGGACTGGATTGTAGCCACGAGAAAAAGTGCCATTTCAGATATTTGCATCTGCAGCTGAATGACCTCAACATTAGGAACCTGGGCCTTATCAGTTTTGGCTCCTGAAAATCATTTTGGTTCCCTTTTAGCTCTTTGAAGCAATTTATACTGATTGTGATTCATTTCCAATCTTAACTGATGGAAACAATTTTCAAGCTAGAAGAAACAAAAAAATGCAGGGCTAAATCTGAAGTATTAGTATATGAGTTGAAGTTAGCTTATTTATGTTGGAATGTATTTTTCCTAAACTTGATTGATCCTAGAACTCCATCGTCTCCAGTCAAGGAAGTGTGCTTGCAGGTCAGTATCTCATTCCATTGTATGCTTGTACTAATCATCTAATAGTGTTGATTTCATTGTGTTACAGGTGCAGGATGTGATGAAGAGGCATGATGAATTACCTCTATGTAAGGAAAATGACCTAATAATGGATCAGCTTATGGAGCTGACTAGTAAAGGATGTGGTTGTCTGCTAGTTGTTGATGAAGAATGCCACCTCATTGGGACTTTTACTGATGGTGATCTGCGTCGAGCCCTCAAATCTATTAGGGAAGGGGTATTCAAGCTCACCGTGGGAGAGATGTGCAATAGGTGAGTACATTTTATTTTTATTTTTGGACACATGCTTCTTGTATCCCAACAAGGCAAGTGTGCATCTCCCCAAATCTGGGAATATATTCAGTGAAGCTAAGCTGGGTTACAACATTCAGCTCGAACTCTTTCGGCTAAGCATTTCGCTCAGCAGATTTGAACCTTGATGGGGGTAATATCACCACCCCCGCTTTACCAGCCAACCAAGCCCCAGTTGACTCATTCTTTTTGTTCTTTTATTTCAGCATGCTTAAATCTTGATATGTTAGACTAAAGATGAGATTATGTGCTTGTTTTTTGTTTCTTCTCAGGAACCCAAGAACCATTGGACCCGATGCAATGGCAATAGAGGCCATGCAAAAGATGGAGTCTCCACCATCACCTGTACAATTTTTGCCTATTGTCAATAATGACAATGTCGTCATAGGAATTGTCACCTTGCATGGATTAGTTTCAGCAGGCCTATAAACTTGCTTGCAGAAAATAATGCAGTGGCGTAGTTTGCAGATGGCTATTTTTTATTCTTTGCCAGTTCTTCCAGTGTTGCCATGACAGCACTCTAAATTAGCATAGATGGGGCAAATTATTCATTGTTTATTTCAATGGATTAGGCATTCTATCATTCATCTTGAATCTCGATTCATATGTAATTCCATATCTATAATTTACTAGTTTACATTGTACGAATTATATGTAGCTCTTCCTCTTTGAAGCAGCGGTTTCTGCAGGCAAAGTGGATAAAATTTTCAATATCCAAGTTTCAAGATTTATCAAATATTAATGGTGGCACGTTTTTGTTTTGTTTGATATTCCTTTTCGGTGATAGTTTATTTTGGAAATTCGGTTCATAATCTCTTTCATCACTAAGTTGAAGTTGAAGGATATTACTGTTTATTTTTTCATTTGCAGCTTGAAATCCACAGTTTAAACTATGATAATAAAAATATGTTCTTTAACTATGATTACATCTTGCATATTAAAAGTCCCAGATCATAATTCTCTTGGCCATCATTGTTTATCATTTGAACTAATCCTCAGGATATGACAAATCTACTATGTAAAACTTATTTTCACATGTTCCTTCACAAGAGATCTTGGATAATGGAGTCAATATGTTGGAACTCATTAGAGTATATTGATTAAAAGACCTGCCTGTACCATGAAATCGATCTTCTCCACAAGTGCTCGTTTCTTCCAATGCAGCGAAAATGCAATCTTCAGCTGTCTTTTATCAGCAATCTCTGCATTCGAACTCAGTCATATTGACATGTGACCTATTCTTGAACAATGTCTTAGAGTCTATTATGCATCAAATGACCAAAATAGCATGAAAAGAGAGAGAGAAGTAACTCCATGCCTTGATAAAGAGAGAAGAATGAATGTGAAGTATCTTCGATGCCTTGATAAAGAGAGAAGAATGAATGTGAAGTATCTTCGAGGGGGCAACCTCCTTTTACAATAGAACAAATGTACAAGATTAGATGATCCTAAAACTAGGTCTCCTTCGTATATATAGGAGAGCAAGGGTACAATTACAAATAAAAGGTCTAGCTGACAATATTAATATAACAATAGGAATACAACAATTCAATATCTAGGGCTTTACATGGGGATTTATCTAGGGCTTAACATGCCCCTCCCCTTCAATCAAGTGTTGCTGTCAACACTTGATTAATTGTGGATGTTTTTGCATAAAGAACTCATCTTCCCATGTTGCTTCTTCTATTGGTAGGTTCTTCCACTTGATGAGGTGCTCAGTGATTGCTTGATTTTGTAGTTGCTTAATATTTCTTTCGAGGATTGTTTCTGGTTCTAGTATTGTTTTTCCTTTTTCATTGATCTCTAGTAAAATAGTTTGAATTGGGATCTTGTTAGCGATTACCTTCTTTAAGTGAAAAACATGGAAGATCGGATGTACATGTGAAGATGGAGGTAACTCCAATTTGTAAGCCATACTTCCAATCCTTTGTGACACCTTATAGGGACTATAATACTTAGGTGCTAATTTATTGTCCTTTTGTTGCTTGAGGGACATATGTTTGTATGGTTGTAACCTTAGAAGTACTCAATCCCCCACTTCAATTCCTTTTCACTGCGATGTTAATTTTCTTGTTTCATCCTATTTTTTGCTATAACCAAGTTGTCCTTCAATAGTTTGAGAACCTCTTGTTGGTTCTCTATGTGGTCCTCCACTGCTTGAATCTTCGCTTTCCCTTTCAAGGGTGATGTGATGGATGGAGGATGATATCCATAAAGTGCCATAAATGGAGACATTTTTATGAAGTATGGAAGGATGTGTTATACCACCATTTTGCCAAGGGAAACCACTTGACCCATTGTGTTTGTTTATCATAGCAAAACAACAAAGAGACCCTTCTAGACTGTTATTTACAATCTCAATTTGCCCATCAGATTGAAGACGTTAAGAGGAGCTATGAACCAATTGAGTGCCCAAACAAGAAAATAGTTTAGGCCAAAAGATTCCTGTGAAAATTGGATCTATCACTTACAATGATCTTAGGGATTCCACGTAGCTTCTGGACTATTTCCATGAATGCTCTGGCTACTATACTTGCTTCAAAATGATGAGAAATGGAGAAAAAATGGGCATACTTTCTAAGTCAATACACTACTACCATGATGACATTCTTTCCTTTGGACTTGGGTAGACCTGTAATAACATACATTGAAACCTCTTCCCAATGTTGACTTGGTATAGCTAATGGTTGTGGAATACCTGGGGTTTTGATTGTCTCTCTCTTATTTTGTTGGCAAACCACACATTTAGCCACAAACTTTTGAATGTCAATTTTAAGACCTTCCCAAAAAAGGTCCTTGATCTTTTGGTAAGTTTTCAAGAACCCCGAATGTCCTATAGGAGAAGCGTGCAATTACAAAAGGACCTTTTGTTTGAGTTTGGAATTCTTACATATGTTAAAATTGGAAGTAGAGAGGAAGGGTTCGCTAGATTTGGAGGTGCACCAAATTTGGCAGGGGACCCACAAAGAGGGGCCCATTTTAATTTATCTTTTCTGATGCTTAGATGACGTAGGAATTTTTTTTTTTTTTTTATAGTCATAAGGCAGTCGATTTGAGCTCTCCATTCAGACCTAATCTTAGCCATTGAGATGTTTGGTGGACCCCAGTCGACTTGCCAAGAACAAAAGGGTTTTGGAGGCTCATTTTGCACAGTTTTGTTGACGATAAAAATTGCAATGAGGATTTCGCTTGCAAAGTATTGCTAAAGCCTATTATTTATAAGCTAATGATATATATAATACTAGTAGGTGGGACCCCCTTGTAGATTGGAGGATCAGAGATAGTCTTGTTACACATTATATGATGTTGTTCGACACTGCTTACAGGGTTCTACATGATTGATGATGAAAAATTGGTTCTATTTGTGACAAATGGCAGATGGATAATCCATGTTATGTGTTGGTTTTGTTGCTCTAGACTCTAAATTCCATGTCATGATTGTTTATGTTAACTATTATTACCTTTGCTATTGGTGCCTTGATTCATTACTTGTTACACCTACACAAGATACATGTTAGTAACAACAAATAAGAGCAAAGGAAAATGGGCCTAAGAAAAAATCCAAGAAAGAGGAGCTATACTATGAGAAATTGAAATTTAAAAAGGGTTGATGTTAGTCCTAAATAGCAATGTGAGTGGCTACATGATTTGATTTGAATTTTATGGGGCGCATGTGATATAGGTTATAGTATGGTTTTTGCAATGGTTAATATGGATCGGGTGGCGCAATTGGCAAATAATTTGGGCAAGTTTCGATGCATGGAATTAATAGCATTGTTTTGGCTCACTGCCATGTACTATGAATTGAATGTAATGAAGGATGGAAGCGACGTGCACTAAATGCACGTCAGTCCATACTTTCCCCACGAGCCCTCACCCTAGCTTGGTTATTATTCATTTGATTTTCGCTGTGGTTTAGCTCCGATATTCAAGTGTGAAGGAACTGTTCAACCAAGCTCGCATTTTTAAGGCCATTTGGTTATAGGTATGTTTTTCTCGCCCATCCATGAACTCGCTCTGTTTATGAAATAAATGTTGGCTCAGTGATGTATTGGTCTGTGTTTTTTTTTAGGCTGGCAACTATGTAAACTCGTGGTGTTTCTCTGAAATGGTTGTTTGTGTTATTTGTTGCAAATGAAAAATTGGATGGTTGAAGTCACGATTTCATTGACTGTCTATGTGGTGGAAGTCGTGATGGCTCTTTGTTTTCTCCATGGGTTTTTGTTGGAGGGTTTCATTATGTCTGGACTTGTTGGTTGTCTCCTCACAATCTTTGTAACCACACCCGGTCGTGTTCGCTGTTATGGGGTTGTTGTGTATATTTCGCACCACCTTTCGGCCACTGTGTATCTTTTCACATGGTCATGATTTTATTTTAGTATTGGCATCTACATAGTTGGTTATTGGGTGGCCATGATGCCAAAAAGTAAACTTTAGGGTTATTGGTAGTACCTGGGCATGCTTTTCTATCGGCATTGGTATAAGTGGTTCGACTCTGTTGAAAAGAACGACGGTTATGCCTCTGCACGTTCTTGGCGTTTGTTACCATCCAACGAGCAATCGTTGCTCCTCTGCATTGTTGCCTACCCTATCTGATGTTGAACTGTCACCCTATTTTACAAAGCTAAAGGTTATGTGGCTTGTTTGTCCACCGTGCTTGTCTCGAAAGGTTCTCCCTATTGTTGATACGGTCGACTCCAGTCTCCTTGTGTTTTGAAGATCGGTCGAACCCTTGATTATTTCTTGTGTTCATTGGTATAGCGCTCGATTTTGATAAACTCAACAGTTACACTCGATCGATTATCTTGTTGGCTATCATAAGTTTGTTGAGTAGTATTGACAGTGGTTTTTTATTATTGGCTCATCTGCGTTTGAGAGCATGGTTGAAGAGTTGTAGTTGGAAATGATAATCGTTATACAGTTGACTACCTCCTTTTGTTGTTTCATTTGAACCGATAACTCATTGTTGTTATGAATTAATTAATGGGAGTAATCGTAAATGGACAGTGACAGAGATGCCTCTTTTCGTTATGCATGATCTGTGTGTTCCTACAACGTGTATAAATTGAATTTGGTGGTTGTTGTGTGTTTAATTGGTCCCAATCGGGATCATTCCAAATTGGAAATCGATGGCATAGACTTGGTTGTTTTCTGTGTATGGTTATGGATACATCGTGCATCGTTTTGTTTGATTGCGCCATTAGAAATGAAGCACAAGGTTTTTACATTATGATTTCATTGCAAATTTATTGGTTCATGTCGTCAAAAGAATAAAATCGGGCATGTTTTAAAAGAGTCTGTTCAAATCTTAAAAGACTTGTATCTGTGTTTGATTTAAGGATTTGGAACGTATGGACAGTGGTTTATATTTTTATATGTTGAACAGAGTTAAAGTAATAGGACTGTGGGTTCCTTGGAATTTTGTATTTAAAATCAAATGGAAGAAATGAAGGGAACAAAATTCTTTTACAAACCGTTTTGAAAAACATAGTGATTCTAAGTATGATGACACTGTGTTAATAAAAAGTGTTGAAGATTTAAATGTGAACAGTGAATAAGTGTTAACACACAGTAATTTTTAGTTGATCACAGTAATTGTTTAGTTGGTGTTTGATTATTTGCATTAAATACAAAACTGTTTATGGATTACTTAATTAATTTTACGAACAATATTCGCTTTTCTCCCTACCATTATTTCACTTTTCGCACATTACAATCCCCTCGCCTTCCCATATTCATTATCCACCCCATGTTCCTAAATTTAATTACAATTAAGAGAAACTTTGTATTATGACAATTTAAGGATCACAAGGATGGATTACAGTGATATATTCTTTTGGTTTATGTTACAGTTTATTGTTTGTTGTTTGTGAGCAATAATCATGATCTTTTCCCCCTCATTTTAACATTTTTTGCTCATTACAACCCCCCGCATATCCCAGAACCCTTATTCACCCCCTACTCATTGGCGACTACTAAACAATTTGTATGGATTGGATTGCATGAGTCTGATATGTTGCTGAGCCAAATTTTATTTCATATTTTAAAAGAGTTGTCATGTATGGTTGTTAAAGAAACTATTTGCTAATCAATTATGCAGACATGAATGATCTTTTTCAGCAGAGGTAGCCATGGAAGAGGTAATCGAGGGAGAGATAATTGGAACAGGGGCCCTAGAAGGCCAAGATTCTCTATACACTTTGATGTAGACTCGCAAGAGTTAGGTCAGTTATTTCAAGTTGGGTTTTTTAACTGGATTGGGCAATGAGTGGTCCAACCTAGGCCCGAAAGGCCTCCCTTCCAAGCCCCATAGGTCCCTGGTATTCTCGTGCTTCCTCATGTTTCACTACAGCCTGAAGTTCCCGGAAATGACGGATGGCAAGAGATTGTCCACCCGTCAATCTCCCAACATCATGGCTGGCCTAAATTGTCTTTACCTACTCTCCCGCCTATCAATCAAATTGTCCAAGTTGCCCCTGTCCATTCACCAGTTCAGTCTTCCCATGCAAGAAAAATGTTGAAAACCGAGGCCCACCATGCCCCTGACAAAGGAAAAGCCATTGCTGCCCCTTCCTTACCCTCAAATGACTTTGATAAATCCGTGTCCTCCCGCATGCTTTTGAGAGATGATTGCTCTCATGTGATCGGTGAGATTAGGCCTAAAGGCTCCACACAACTTAAGGAAAATTCAGAGAGATCGAAAGGTGACAACAACAACAACAAGGGAAAGATTGCCTCCGAGAGTGGAAAATATGGATTTTAAGCTTTTTTATTTATTAATTGTTGAGAACAGTTGACTTCTGAAATTTTGGACAACACACTATTTTTGGATATATGGGTAATATATTTTGTAAATAATTTCAATTATCATTGAGATAAATTGTCAAATATGAATGTGATGATGGGAGTAACAAAGATGAATGTTTTGCTTTATTAACTAGTTGTGTTATGATTATCAAAAGCTAAAGGGAATCACAAGGGGTCCCACCTACTAGTTATTATTTATTTAAAAACTTTTATTATGATTTATTACTTTTCCCCCTAATTAAAAGTTGGTTGAGTTTTAGTGAACTTAACTAAGGAAGTAGTTAAACTATTTCAACCAATTCTAAATGCTTAAAGGCAAAAGGAAAGGGAGGAACAAAGGAGAATAGAAGGAGAAACATACTAAGGTTTTCTTTTTGAGTTTTTATTGAGATAATTCAGTTTCCGTTCATTCCTTAATTCATTAGAAACCTAATTCTCTTTTATGATAGCAAGGTCCTATTGAAGACAACAAGATTCAGGGCTGAATTATGTCCTTAAGACACTTGTTTTTCAGAGGTGTTGATCTATTTTTGATAGTCTGTGTAGACTTGTCTGTTTGTGAATTATATTTCATGACTGACAAAGTTATTGTGCAGAGTCGAGTGGGCAACAATCTGTGGCAAGTTGATCCAACTTTTAAAGTTTAGTTTTTTTATTTTTTGTCAAAAGTTCTTTTGTATGTTTCATCGAGGACATCTAAGTTTGAATTTGGTCCAAAACTTCCTCAGGAAATTTTGTAAAGAGAACGATTCTTTGATGAATTGGAATGAAATAAAGGATTGATTTATGTCTCATTTGTGTTGATTATTAACTTGGTGTCTTTACTTCTGTCTCTATATTTATTTCAGCATCTATTATGTTCAGAAAATCACATAAATAATGATTTTTTAAGCAAGCTTTTATTTATAAAAAAACAGTCTAAGCACTTGTAAACAATACTCGTGAATTAGGATATCAATTTTGATGGGTGTAAACATAGGGTGATATTCCTGTCTATCTTTCTTTAGCCAAGTAGGATCTGAAAATGTTTGAGTAAGATCATTTCATATATTTTCCTCAACATTTATTTGGCGACCATACTTGGGAGATATTCAATATCTCTCTGGTTAATTTTTATGCTTGATTAACATCAAATACATCTATCTTTTTTGATATTGATTCTTTGACTGTTTTATTTCTTAATGATTGTGCCTGTTGCAAGGCATAAGAATATTGAGCCCGGTCTTCAAGATCAGACCAACATTGCTTTAAATTTGTTCAACACCATTTTAGACACTGCCAATACTCGTGTTGAGCTTAATCATTCATGGGCAGCAATTGAACAAGATATTAGTGCCCAAGAACGTTGGGAAGCTAGACATAGACAACCTAGAAATCAACAGTAACCTTCTTGTCCCTTTAGTTTTGGCCTTACTTTCATGTCCTTAAACTCTCGTGTTTCTAGAAGAAGAAGAGGCTTATCACCTGAAATTAATCCTATTGCTGAAATAAGAATAAGGAACGTTGTGTTATCAACCCAACAAAGTGATCTAAGGAGAAATTTGTTTGATTCTTCAAGTTCGTCTTTCTCTCCCTCACCTATCATCCACAAGATGGCATCTAGTGGTGGCTCTGGAAGTGCTTCCTCCTCTCATTCTTCGGCTTCTTCAGTGATTGGTATCTTATATAACCACCATATCCTTGTCCAATCTACCACAAACCCCACCAAAGTCATTAAAAATTATGAGTTTTTTCAGTTTGAAGAAGACGCCACAACCACACCGTGACATGTGTCCTCTTCTCTTAACCTAGCACTTGCTACTCGTCCACTTCCTAAATTCAAAGAGCATCTCCCTAGGTTTTTGGGGAATAACATTGTCACTACAAATGAACACCTGGTGGAAGTTTCTAATGCTTGTCACAACATAGGAGCCAATGACAACGATACTTGCATGCGTTTATTCGTCAATTCCTTGGAAGGAAAGGCCGCGATCGATTTCTTTGATATTCCTCATAAGATTTTGTCTACTTAGGAGGAGTTAGTTTATTGGTTCAAGTCCACTTACGGGAAATCTAAAATCCCAGCTGAGCAGTTATGAGAGTACAATAGCATCGCCTATAAGGATGGTGAAACCATCAAGTCCTTCACCTTGCATTTCACTAAGTTATACAATCAAATCCCGGAACTCATTCGACATCAGAACCAAGCCGCTTTCATGCATTACTAAAATGAATTACCTTCCCCATATCGTCATAGGATTGAGGAAAAAACCATTGATAATCTTGGTTTCTCTCTGCATACTTGTTTAGAGTATGAAGAACAACTTGAAAGAAAAGGTCTTCCTCATGCAGAACCGGTTAAACAAACAGACATGTTCGCCCTCTTACAACTAGTACAAGATATGAATAATCATATGATAGCGTATGAGCAGAAGGGAAATGTTTCCCCTCTCACCCCTGGAGCTTCATCCTCTTCTGCACCCCCTTTAGAAATCCAATTGAAAATGATTTTCAGCCTAAAGCTATCTTGCCTCGAAGTTGGTGTAAATTTTGTGAGGAACACCACGAGGAAGCCACATGTGAGGTAATGAAGAGCGCCAGAGATAAGATCTTTGGTAAAAGACCAGAAACTACCATCGTTGTCCTAGATTTTGCTGAGCCGGAAGATGTTATGATCATAAATACTAGGAACAAATCCTACGCTCCCAAAGGAAAATATGATCCTCCCCGCAATTCTTCTAGCCCAAGCTCATCATCACCAGCTGCTACTGTTCAGGTTCCTAAGGTTGCTGATAGTCAAGGAATAACTTCTCCTCTCCCCTCTTCCAAATACAATATTCTGAATCAGTTGGCCAGCATTAAAGCAGATGCAACCCTTCTGGACACGGTTGTCATCCCTAAACAACAGAGGCATCTAAAAAAATTCATGGAAGGAAAAGATTTTGTTGTAGCCAACCTTTATGAAGAGGTAAATGAAGAGGATTCGTCTGTAAATAAAGTAGGTGTACATAACTTTAGATACCCTGTAAAAAAATCCCCCTTTTTATATTTATGTAAAGATTATGGATAAAATCGTTCATTGTTGCCTCATTGATGGTGGTTCGGGCCCAAGTGTGATGTTGAAGATTATTATGGAAGAGCTAGGCTTGTCTTGTACAAATGAAAACGCCAGGAGCATGCTCTCTTATAATAGTCTACAACAAACGACCATAGGTGAGATTAAATATGTGACCTTAGTTTTGTGTGCATACCCTGAAATAAGGACAACCCTTAGCATTCAGGGAATCAACATGCCAGTAAGAAATTACTCAATCATCTTGGGAAAAGATTGGAAAGATTTAACGAGTGGATACCTCTCACTCGAGGGGACACATTTATTCGTTCCTCGGAATGGTAAAAACATTATAGTCCTTAGAGAGGGAAGGATTTCACCTTACATAGAAAGTGTTCCACAACCTAATGTGAACTATATCGAAGAGGACCTAGGGGTGTATTCCATATTTGTTGAGGAAGATAATATCCCCTTGGAACAGATTGATTTAGATGACGATATGTGGCACATGCACTTCGATTGTTCATGCTCTAGTGAAGGTAACAGAGCTGACATAATCTTGTACTCTCCCGTGGGGAAAATTCACAACTTTTCTTATAGGTTGGAGTTTGCATGCACAAATAATATCACTGAATTCGAAGCTTTATTATTAGGCATTGAAAACGCCTATAATCTTGGGTGTGGTCACCTTTTAGTTTTTGGGGATTCTGAGCTTGTTGTGAACCTTGTACGTAAGATATACTCTCCTGGCAACAAGTTGATGAAACGATATACCCAAATAGTTTGGGCACTTATCTCGAACTTATTATCTTTTAACACCACTCATGTTAAGAGGGAACTGAACTCAATGGTTGATCGGTTAGTTGTTTTTTCAGCCTCTCATAATCGACAACTTTTGCCACATAGACATGATTGCACTTTTTCATCTCTATATCGTCCACATATCCCTAACAATATAGAATCTTGGCAGGTCTTCCCTAGCAATGAGAACATCTGTGCTTTCATTCAAAATGAACCTTTTAAGCCCAAGGAAATTATATCCATAGAAGATAAAAGGATTCCAAAATGCTTGACTCCTCTAGAGAGTTCATTTTCATCGAGTGATGTAGGCAATAAAGAGAAACATAAAGAAGAGAAGTCAAAAGGGAAGGTGGGTGAAACCATCTCCTTGAACATTGGGACACCTGAGTCTTCAAAGAATGTTAAAATAGGTGCCCAATGTTCCGATGAAGAGAAAATGAAGTTTTCCGAACTACTTGGTGAATTTCAAGATGTTTTTGTTTGGTCTTATGAGGATCTTCGTGGTTTTGATCTTGGTCTTATACAACATGCCATCCCCATCAAGGAAGACATAAAACCAGTTAAGTAAAAACAAAGACCTATCAACCCTGCACTGGAAGCAACTATTCGAAAGGAGTTGGAAACATTGTTAAAGGCTGGGATCATCTTTCCGGTCAAGTATTCTGAATGGGTTTCCAATTTGGTTCATGTTCGGAAAACAACCGATCAGATTATATTATGCGTTGATTTTCGTGTATTAAATCAAACTAGTATAAGATATCACTTTCCTCTCCCTAACATGAAAATGATTTTGCGGCAAGTCGTAGGATCACAGATGGTGTCCTTACTTGACGATTTTTCTGATTACAATCAAATCAAGGTAAAAAGGGAAGATAAATATAAAACCACCTTTATTACTCATTGGGGTACCATGACTTATGAATGTATGTTTTTTGTCTCACCTGATGCAAGTACCACTTTTAAAAGACCCATACAAATAACTCTTGATGAATTGATCAGTGACGTTATTAATATCTATCTTAATGATCTAACTATGTACGCTAAAGGGTTGTTAATTACCTTGGAGTTTCAAGTGTTATGTCTGGGTCCTTTCAAGATCTCTTTTATCCTGGGTTATAACTCTTACGTTCTAAAAGATTTATAGGAGCGATTATTCTTCTACAACACTAATGGTTCTCACTTGAAACATTACGCAAAACCAACTTGAAAAGTCTTAACGCTGTTTGGATTTTCTGTATATTAGTAGTCTAGCTATGCTTTCATTTTTTCATTGTTTTTCATTTATGCTTTTACGGTAGTTTGATTTCTTCCTCCTTCTTGATAAGTTTCCTGTTGCTTCTACATTTCTGTCATTTTATTTCTGTTGTTTTAAATTTTGTAATCTTAATTTTGTCATGATTTTTATTGTTTTTTTCATCTTTTAGTTGATTTTTGGTCAAGAATAAGATGTTGGATCAGTTCTGCCACAATGACACTCCTGCAAGATATTGTTAGTCAATAACAATCAAGCTTACAAAGATGTTATGATGTTCCCCTTGAAATCACACTTGAATTTGTTATCTGCTTTCACTGTTGTCTTATAAAGAAATTGGTTATATCCCACTTTTGCTTTCCATTTCTTCGTCCATTTGAGAATTTAAAAGAGCAAGTCCATAAAATTTTCTCCTTGAAGTAAAGAGCAGAATTCGGTTGAATGATTATGCATACAAGGATAAACCCCTCATACTTAATGTTGGGCAATTCAATTGCTTAAATTGTTTTCATTTAATTATCAATCAGGGATGCTCGTAAGCTTATGATGATGCCAGCAAAATATATGCAGGAGTAGACATCTAACTCTAATCTAAGAAAATTCAATCAAATCCTAACTCTTTCATTCAACTTAATAAGACTTAGTTGTTGTAGGAAAGAAAACACTAGCTCCCTTACATGAGGTCCTCTCATGATGTTTCACAAAACCTATCAACAATCAAGATCATCAAGTAAACACTCATGCATTGAAAATAAATACACTTAAAAAGGCTTAAAAAGACTTAGTTGTTGTAGGCATGAAAACAACAGCTCCCTTACAGGAGGTCTTCTCGTAATGTTTCAAATAACCTATCAACAATAAAGATCATCAAATAATTCTAATAAAAACAATAAAGCATATAAACCTATTCAAAGCATTAGAACAAGAAGAAAATGCTACTATGATCTATTTGGAGTGAGCTCAATTCTCCCAAGAACAAAGTAACACATAAACTAAAGAATTCTAAATCTAAACTAGAGAATGGAAACTGATGTGAAAATAAAGCTTGATTCTTATTCCATCATAAGTTAGACACAATGCTCTAGGAGTCCTCCCTTGAAATGGAGGAGGCACTCCTATTTATACAAAAATTTAAGATAACTTAGATCCACAAATCTCTCCTAGATCCACAAATGTCTCATTTGGTTACAACCATGTGCTCACACTTATCAAGTGATATCTCTACAAATCCTCTCACAAATCTCTCTTTCATGATTAATCTCCATCCAAAATACTTGAGTAAATCTCCAAATCTTCATCCAATCTTTAAGGGGTTGAAGAGGATTCGAATTTGAGGCTTGATGGTCAAGTTTGACTTGGTTGGAGTCTTCAAATACACCTGTAAACATCACAAAACTCATCCCACTTTCATATATAAGTGTAAACATGTCATTTTTCCAATCTTTAATCATAAATTCACTCAAAAACACTAAAATAGATGCATTGGAAAATAATATGTATAAAACCCATGTAATCATGAAAATGGTTTAATGTAAGGGTATGAGAAAGCCAAATATGGTTAAAAGTGAAGTGAAAGGTTGGTAAAAAGATGGTACTTTAGTGACCCAACATACCCCCCAACTGAAGGTGTTGCATGTCCTTATGCAACCTTGCATTGAATTTCCTGAATTGTGTGATGGAGCCTTCTGTTTTTTTTTTGAAAGATATCTAAGTGGCAGTTGCTTTTTGTGGTTGCTTCTTTGTGTGACAACCATAAGTATTTCCTTATGTAACAACACTTTTTTTTTCTTGCTTATGGTTGGTTCTTGTGTGACAACCATCAATATTGTAAGTGTTGGTTCTTGTGTGACAACACTTTCATTTTTCTTTTTCTTGCTACAACAAAAAATAGACTTGAAATTTCAATCATATGAATGCATTCAGTAATGTGTGTATAATCATTCAATCCTTTTAGTCTTATTCAATAATGTGCGTTGAAGTATGTTAAAGGCATAGAAACCATCCTCCACATGGTATATTTTCTTTGGAATATGTGCTTCATGTACAAAGCAATGATGCATTTTAGGAAGTCAATGAAGGTGTTTATAAAAGTAATAACACTCAATTGGGAAAACATGTTGGTCAAAATCTTATGAGGTTATGAAAGATGTAATATCGAATAAATGAATGGCATATGCTGAATATTCCCCCAAACTATAGATGTTTTCCATCCTTGGAAAAATTAGCAAATAGGGTAGGTTAATGGTGAATGATAAATTTTCCAAATACATGTATTTAGCATTCAAGGAATTATTGATTAAATATTGAAAAACAACATACCTTTGCCTACATGAGAAGATCATGAGCTATGCATCTGAGAGATCTTTGTATGGTTGGAATCTTTTGGCTACTACTATTGGATCATGATCTTCATAGTGAAAATAATATGATCTGCTTGGTTGTATGAACATAGAATGAGATCTAAAATTGGTACATTTGTACCATCTTATTGCTGGAACTAAGTTGTTGGTGCTAAACTCTGGAGCTGAATATTTGATTTACTGGAACACTATTGCAAGATGTTGTGAGTATCATGGAACCATATAGTCTTCATTCATATCCGCATCGTGGCATAATTCTTATCTATGTGAATAAATTTTGTTGATGTCGAACATAGAAAGAAATTGTCGGATTACCAACCATTAATGAATGTTGTTAACCGACACGAAACTACTCACCATTAATGTCAATGAGAGTCAAGATGTCCAAGTACATCTTAATAGGTACGAATAAATGTGTCGCACGTCGAGTCACCTAGAAGATCCAATAAACAGGGGACATTGATGTATTCCCACTGTTTATTGGCGAAAGAATTTGTCATTAAGGCATGCAAGCCTCAAGGTACTGAAAAGGTCTCTAGTCTCAATCCTAGATGATGTGCTGATGTCGATGGGACAAGACTTGTCAGAAGGAGGGCCATACAGAATCCCCCATCATCTAACGCGAGTACAAAGTAATGATTTAGAGGACCATAGATGAAAGATCAAGCAGGCTTTATTTGGCAAAAGAAAAATGACAAGGTGGTAACTCAGCTTGGTAAGTGAGCTAAGTGACTTTATTCATGGGTTAGGGGTGAATGAAAGTGAGGCAGGAAAGTATGAAACTTGCAAAGGGGTTGAAGCCACGATCTAGTAGTGATAGGAAGATGACAAGTTTAGGATTGACTTCAACATGTTAGGCTCAAAGGAAAGAAAATGAATCATCACATAATGGCTATGAGAGACTTCTTTTGATAGCAATGGTATGATGGATATCGTCTGAAATATAATGATATTGACTTCTTCATGATTTCATTGGGACATGATTTTCTCAAGAGTATGTTCTCTTTGAAAACCACTAGTGCATAAATTGGTCTTCTTCATCATCCTGGAACCTGCAAAAAAACTTAGCACTGACCTGCAATAAAACGTGAGTTTATTGAAGAATAGAGGTGATCAATCTTTCTTCATCCGATACATATGCAAAAATTCACAAATAGTGTTAAATAGAACAAATCCAAGGAAAATAAATAAAATGAAATGCACTTTTTACCTGTCGGGAAGTGGTGCACCTTGGACTACCTGTCAGTGTTTCTTTGATAACTTCTCGGTTTAATGTTCAATTTTAGTGATTCAAAAGCTAGATGATAGATTTATAACATGTTTTTATGATCTGATGCATTAAACTGTTTTTTGAAGTCATATAGTTGCAAAATCCAAGAAAAATGACCAAACCTTTTTTTTATCTCAAATTTCTATGATAATGACTCCATTGTGTAGATCTTGTCGAGATCTTTCAAATGATGTTTTGTTTTCCTCAAACTAACTCTATATGAGAAAGTTATGACTGTAGAAATTTTGCAGGTAGAGAAAGTTATTGTTGTCAAAAGTTTGTGTGAAACAGTGAAAAATGATGTGCAGAGGTGCCATGTGGTAGTGCCAAAAATGGACATGTGGCAGGTGATGCAGAGGCTGACTGGGCAATGACATGGGCTGATATGTGGGCCAATCAGAGGCTACCACATGGAGGTCTCTTTTGCACCAAAATTTCTTTGTTTCAAAATGCATTGGCACCCACAAGAATTGAACACATGACCTCATGAAATCAAATCTAATGACTTTACCAACTTACCACACAAACTAATTATTTGTTCATGTTAGAATAAATGGTTTTAAATTTGAGTTATGATGAAAAGTGTGATAAAAATGGTGTTGATCAAAATTGACCCCGTGAACTCCATTAAACAAATCAAATATTTTACCAATATACCACTCGTATGACTTGAGACATGAGATGCAAATTAATTTATTTATATTGCAATTCTTGTGACAGGTGTTAGAAAGGAAGCATCGACCAGATTTGAACCTGTGATACGTTTCATAATATCCCATTGAGCCAATCGTGTATACCACGGGTCAATTGTGAAATAGCCATCGAGGAGTTTCATTTCAATTCAAATACTGTGCAATCGCCAAAAAATTGCAACGATTCGTGGCTTGACCCGCCAACCTGAAAAATTGCAACAATTTGTGGCTTGACCGGCCGAACTTCCATTACATAAACCAACATTTAACCATTGCATAGGCGGGTGAGACTTGTTACAGAACGCGTGGATTTTTGTTTTGTTGCAGGTTTGAAGATTGGAGACACAAAGGCCGAATCATATCAAAGCCCTATCAGTTGGAAAGCTTCATTTGAACCTGAGACACGCATGGATGCAGAGCGGATAAACCAGTGGTTGTCCAAATATCATCAAAAGAAAATTCATGGATTTTTCTCCAACTGTCTCAAGCTGAAATTTGGCCACAAAAATTGGATCTGGTTGTAACTGTCAAAATCCGTTTTGCGCAATCTGTTAAATTAGGCTTGAAAGAGCCCCAATTTTCTCCTAAACGGCTGCCAAATTCAGGAAATTTCTCTTGAGACACCTAATTACCCCCGTTCCGGAGAAAACCCATGTCTCAGTTTTTTTTTAATTCGTCTTGGTTTTCTCAGAAAATCCATTTTAAAATCGCATGTTGAGACTAGTGTGATTTTCATGAAGCTTTGGCAACAAAAATCAATTGTTATGCATTTTGATTTGCAGGTTTTGAAGGTTGGGCTTGTGGCTGCATGGATGTCTTACAGCCAAGGAAAAGGGAAGATCTAACTATATCAATCGTCCTCTGTAAATTTTGCAAAAAAAATAAAATGAAAAGGATTGATCTCATACCTTAAATTGTCATTTGTGATCTTCGCTTCCGCTCCTTGTTCTCAATCATTTCTTTTATTGAAAATCTTTCCTGCCAAGGGTTAGTAGATGGATGGTTCTTACTGCACCACAAAACATCAAATTTATCCTAAAAACTATAAAAGTTTATTTTTATTTTTCCTATCTATCTAAAAACTATTTTTATTTTTTATTTTTTAAGTATATTCATGCTTCCAATGAAGCCATTTACGGATTAGAATTTTTGAAATGCTCATATCCCAACTTGAAAAATGTACTTGATTGTTTGTAAGGATATGCAAAATCGACTTGACCTTTCAATTTGCCGCAAGGATCTCTTGAAGAATTGATAAATATTGTGGCATAACCGCTTCTTGATACCATTCCTCAATGTAGTCTTTGGGCTGCATTCTAGATCCCTTGTCCATAAATGGTTAGTAAAAACAAAAACAAATAAAATACACCCTAAACTGAAAGCTAGTTCCTATGCCTACTCCTTTAGCACCATCCATGACAACGACACGAAAATGTTGGGCAATTCAATTGCTTAAATTGCTTTCATTTAATTATCAACCAGGGATGCTCGTAAGCTTGTGATGATGCTAGAAAAATATATGCAGGAGTAGGCATCTAACTCTAATCTAAGAAAATTCAATCAAATCCTAACTCTTTCAT
>ML783823.1:530891-551831 GCA_009831015.1 Picea engelmannii | reverse complement strand
GAGTGAGCTCAATTCTCCCAAGAACAAAGTAACACATAAACTAAAGAATTCTAAATCTAAACTAGAGAATGGAAACTGATGTGAAAATAAAGCTTGATTCTTATTCCATCATAAGTTGGACACAATGCTCCAGGAGTCCTTCCTTGAAATGGAGGAGGCACTCCTATTTATACAAAAATTTAACATAACTTAGATCCACAAATCTCTCCTAGATCCAAAAATGTCTCATTTGGTTACAACCATGTGCTCACACCTATCAAGTGATATCTCTACAAATCCTCTCACAAATATCTCTTTCATGATTAATCTCCATCCAAGATACTTGAGTAAATCTCCAAATCTTCATCAAATCTTCAAGGGGTTGAAGAGGATTCGAATTTGAGGCTTGATGGTCAAGTTTGAATTGGTTGGAGTCTTCAAATACACCTATAAACATCATGAAACTTATCCCACTTTCATATATAAGAGTAAACATGTCATTTTCCCAATATTTAATCATAAATTCACTCAAAAACACTAAAATAGATGCATTGGAAAATAATATGTATAAAACCCATGTAATCATGAAAATGGTTTAATGTAAGGGTATGGGAAAGCAAAATATGGTTAAAAGTGAAGTGAAAGTGAATTGAAAGTGAAGTGAAAGGTTGGTAAAAAGATGGTACTTTGGCAACCCAACACTTAACATTTTGCATGAGTTATTCCCAAATTCCCAGTCATTTTTCCATTAAATCCACTCACTTCCCCCTGTTGCATAATCTTCATGGTTATATCTTCTTGATCCAATGTTCTTGGTCTACGAAACCATGTGTTCTGAGTTCTTAATCTGTTGGAAACAAATTTCCCTGTGGAGTCGCTAGTTTGTTGACGATAAAAATCGCAATGAGGATTTCACCCACAAAGTATTGCTAAAGCCTATTATTTATAAGCTAATGATATATATAATACTAGTAGGTGGAACCCCCTTGTAGATTGGAGGATCATAGATAGTCTTATTACACATTATATGTTGTTGTTCGCCACTGCTTACAAGGTTCTACATGATTGATGATGAAATACTGGTTCTATTTGCGACAAATGACAGATAGATAATGCATGTTATGTGTTGGTTCTGTTGCTCTAGACTCTAAATTCCATGTCATGATAGTTTATGTTAACTATTATTACCTTTTTCTATTGGTGCCTTGATTCATTACTTGTTACACCTGCACAAAATACATGTTAGTAACAACAAATAAGAGCAACGGAAAAAGGGTCCTATGAAAAAATCCAAGAAAGAGGAGCTATACTATACTATGTTATGCTATACTATGAGAAATTGAAATTTAAAAAGGGTTGATGTTAGTCCTAAATAGCAATGTTAGTGGCTACACGATTTGATTTGAATTATATGGGGCACATGTGATATAGGTTATAGTATGGTTTTTTCAATGGTTAATATGGATCGGGTGGGGCAATTGGAAAGTAATGTGGGAAGTTTTGATGCAAGGAATTAATATCATGGGGTTAATGGCATTGTTTTGGTTGGCTGTCATGCACCACAAATTGAATGTAATGGAGGATGGAAGCGACGTGCACTAAATGCACGTCACTCCATAGTTTCCCCACTAGCCCTCACCCTAGCTTAGTTATTGTTCATTTGATTTTCGATGTGGTTTAGCTTCGATATTCAAATGTGAAGGAAATGCTTGACCAAGTTCTCATTTTTAAGGCCATTTGGTTATAGGTATGTTTTTTTCGCCCATCCATGAACTCGCTCTGTTTATGAAATAAATGTTGGCTCGGTGATGTATTGGTCTGTGTTTTTCTTGAGGCTGACAACTGTGTAAACTCGTGGTGTTTCTCTGAAATGGTTGTTTGTGTTATTCGTTGCAAATGAAAAATTGGATGGTTGAAGTCGTGATTTCATTGACTGTCTATGTGGTAGAAGTCGTGATGGATCTCTCTTGTCTCCATGGGTTTTTGTTGGAGGGTTTCATTCTATCTGGACTTGTTGGCCATCTCCTCACAGTGTTTGTAACCACACCCGGTCGTGTTCGGTGTTATGGGGTTGTTGTGTATATTTCGCACCACCTTTCGTCCATTGTATATCTTTTCTCCTGGTCATGATTTTATTTTGGTATTGGCATCAACACAGTTGGTTATTGGGTGGCCATGTTGCCAAGAAGTAAGATTTAGGGTTATTGGTAGTACCTGGGCATGCTTTTCTATCGACATTGCTATAAGTGGTTCGTCTCTGTTGAAAAGCGTGAGAGTTATGCCTCTGTGTGTTCTTGGTGTTTGTTACCATCCAACGAGCAATCATTTCTCCTTTGCATTGTTGCCTACCCTATCTGATGTTGAACTGTCACCCTATTTTACAAAGCTAAAGGTTATGTGGCTTGGTTTTCCACCACTCTTGTCTCAAAAATTCTCCCTACTGTTGATACGGTCGACTCCAGTCTCCCTGTGTTTTGAGGATCGATCGAACCCTTGATTATTTCGTGTGTATTGGTATAGAGCCTGATTTTGATAAACTCAATAGTTACACTCTGTCAATTATCTTGTTGGTTGTCATAAGTTTGTTGAGTAGTATTGACAATCGTTTTTTATTATTGGCTTGTCTGTGTTTGAGTGCATGGTTGAAGAGTTGTAGTTGGAAATGATAATCGTTATACAGTTGATTGCCTCCTTTTGTTGTGTCACTTGAACCGATAACTCAACATTGTTATGAATTGATTAATGGGAGTAATCGAAAATGGACAGTGACAGAGATGCCTCTTTTCGTTATGCATGGTCTGTGTGTTCCTACAACGTGTATAAATTAAATTTGGTGGTTGTTGTGTGTTTAATTGGTCCCAATTGGGATCGTTCCAAATTGGAAATTGATGGCATAGACTTGGTTGTTTTCTGTGTATGGTTATGGAGACATCGTGCATCGTTTTGTTTGATTGCACCATTAGAAATGAAGCACAAGGTTTTTACATTATGATTTCGTTGCAAATTTATTGGTTAATGTCGTCAAAAGAATGAAATCATACATGTTTTAAAAGAGTTTGTTCAACTCTTAAAAGATTTGTGTTTGTGTTTGATTTAAGGATTTGGAACTTATGGACAGTGGTTGATATTTTTATATGTTGAACAGAGTTAAAGTAATAGGATTGTGGATTCCTTGGAATTTTGTTTTTAAAATGAAATGGAAGAAATGAAGGGAACAAAATTCTTTTACAAAATGTTTTGAAAAATGTAGTGATTTTGAGTATGATGACACTGTGTTAATAAAAAGTGTTGAAGATTTAAATGTGGATAGTGAACAAGTGTTAACACACAGTAATTGTTAGTTGATCATAGTAATTGTTTAGTTGGTGTTTGATTATTTGCATTAAATACACAACTGTTTATGGATTACTTAATTAATTTTACGAACAATATTTTCTTTTCTCCCTACCATTATTTCACTTTTCGCACATTACAATCCCCTCGCCTTCCCATATTCATTATTTACCCCATGTTCCTAAATTTAATTACAGTTAAGAGAAACTTTGTATTATGACAGTTTAAGGATCACAAGGATGGATTACAGTGATATATTCTTTTGGTTTATGTTACAGTTGATTGTTTGTTGTCTTTTAGCAATAATCATGATCTTTTCCCCCTCATTTTAACATTTTTCGCTCATTACAACCCCCCGCATATCCTAGAACCCTTATTCACCCCCTGCTCATTGGCGACTACTAAACAATTTGTATGGATTGGAGTGCATGATCCTGATATGTTGCTGAGCCAAATTTTATTTCAAATTTTAAAAGAGTTGTCATGTATGGTTGTTAAAGAAACTATTTGCTAATCAATTATGCATACATGAATGATCTTTTTCAGCAGAGGTATCCATGGCAGAGGTAACCGAGGGAGAGGTAATTGGAACAGGGGCCATAGAAGGCCAAGATTCTCTATACACTTTGATGCAGACTCGCAAGAGTTAGGCCATCTATTTCAAGCCAGGGTTTTTAACTGGATTGGGCAAGGAGTGGTCCAACCTAAGCCGAAAAGGCCTCCCTTCCAAGCCTCACAGGTCCACCCGACAGTCTCCCAACATCGTGGCTAGCCTAACTTGTCTTTACCTGCTCCCCCACCTATCAATCAAATTGTCCAAGCTGCCCTTATCCATTCACCAGTTCAGTCTTCCCATGTAAGCAAAATGTTGAAAACTGAGGCCCACGATGCCCCTGACAAAGGAAAAGCCATTGTTGCCCCTTCCTCACCCTCAAATGACTGTAATAAATCTTTGTCCTCACGCATGCTTTTGAGAGATGATTTCTCTCATGTGATCAGTGAGATTAGGCCTAAAGGCTCCACACAGCCTAAGGCAAATTCAGAGAGATCGAAAGGTGACAGAAGCAACAAGGGAAAGATAGCCTCCCATAGTGGAAAATATGGATTTTAAGCTTTTTTATTTATTAATTGTTGAGAATAGTTGACTTCTGAAATTTTGGACAACACACTATTTTTGGATATATGGGTAATATATTTTGTAAATAATTTCAATTATCATTGAGATAAATTGTCAAATATGAATGTGATGATGGGAGTCGCAAGGAGGAATGTTTTGTTTAATTAACTAGTTGTGTTATGATTGTCAAAATCTAAAGGGAGTCACAAGGGGTCCCACCTATTAATTATTATTTATTTAAAAACCCTTATTATGATTTATTAATTTCCCCCCTAACTAAAAGTTGGTTGAGTTTTAGTTAACTTAACTAAGGAAGTAGTTCAACTACTTCAACCAATTATAAATGCTTAAAGGCAAACAAAAAGGGAGGAACAAAGGGGAATAGAAGGATAAGCATACTAAGGTTTGATCTTTGAGTTTTTTTTGAGATAATTCAGTTTTCATTCATTCCTTAATTCATTAGAAGCCTAATTCTCTTTTATGATAGCAGGGTCCTATTGTAGACAACAAGATTCAGGGATGAATTACATCATTCAGACACTTGTTTTTTAGAGGTGTTGATCTATCTTTGATAGCTTGTGTAGAATTGCCTGTTTGTGAATTAGATTTCATGACTGACAAAGGCTATTGTGTAGAGTCAACTGGGCAACAATCTGTGGCAAGTTGATCCAGCGTTTAAAGTTTAGTTTTTTATTTTTTGTCAGAAGTCTTTTTGTATGTTTCATCGGGGACGTCTAAGTTTGACTTTGGTCCAAAACTTCCTCGGGATTTTTTTTAAAGAGAACGATTCTTTAATGAATTGGAATGAAATAAAGAATTGTTTTATGTCTCATCTGTGTTGATTATTGACTTGGTGTCTTTACTTCTGTCTCTATATTTATTTCAGCATCTGTTATGTTCAGAAAATCACATAAATAATGATTTTTTCAGCAAGCTTTTATTTATAAAAAAAAACAACCTAAGCACTTGTAAACAATACTCGTGAATTAGGATATCAATTTTGATGGCTATAAACATAGGGTGATATCCTTGTCTATCTTGCTTTAGCCAAGCAGGATCTGAAAATGTTTGAGTAAGATCATTTCATATCTTTTCCTCAACAAGTTCGACTTGGTGAAAGAGATTCAACAACAAAGAGAAGAAGTTTGCAACTACAGGAGGCAGCTTCAGCAGCAGAGAAAGAAGTCATACGACCCTCATTCGAGTTAGCCAACCATTCCTACACTCAGCCAGTTAGTATCATCCCGAGCTAGGCCATACATGAGGGTTGTACATGTCGTACGACACACCCAACAACTAGATCATGAGCAAAGAGAGGACGTGTGAGGGGTGAGTGTGTACTGAAGAAAAAAAATTTCCTCAGAAAGGTTTTTGTACCAGTACTTGTAAATTTTTTGAAGATCTCCATTGTTGAATGAAAAGAAATCACCAAGAAGAAGATCGGTTTTCCCAATTGGGTTTTTTCGAGGTCATTTGACCAAAAATCCCTGAGTATTCTCTGTGTGAATGATTTGTTTCTTTATGTGTTTATTTTCCGTTGCATTAGAGTCTTAAGAAAAATCAACATGTTTAGATTTTAAAGTTAAAGTTCAGTTCTGCTCCTTATTTTTATTAAATCTGCAATTGGGTTCTGATTTTTTATGAGAATTTAACATGGTGTTAGAGCCTTGCCTCTGATTGAAGACCAACATTAATTGTTACCACCTTCAGGAACTTTTTTTTCAGCCACAAAGAACTAGACCTAACTGGTGTGCTAGGGCTTCATGCAAGGCGAGCTAGGGATTGCAGTTTTGGACAACAAAATGGCTTATGTGTGGTTGAGATTTGAGGACCTTCTTGATGGGGCCTCCAATTTTTGTTCTTGGAGAGAAAAGATAGGAGCTGTTTTTTAGGAGCATGGAGTTTGGGAATTTGTGGACAACCCACCATCTATTCCAACAAATCCTCAACAGTTGGCCCAACACAACAAGAAGGACGCTAAGGCCAAAAGGATTATCCTTGAGGGATTCAAGGACAACATTATACCTCACCTTGCAGGCAAAAAGACAACAAAGGAGATGTGGACAACCATCATCGGGATGTACTACGGTACAAGTGAAGCAAGGAAGCTTGTACTCAGAGACAAGCTGAGAAATATCAAAATGGAAAAGTCTGAATCAGTTGTTTCCTGCCTCACCAGATTTACTCAAGTCAAGGACGAGCTTGTCGGGGTGGGGGAAACAGTCCCAGACAAAGATACGGTCAGTTTTTCATTGTTGGGGTTTCCCAAGTCATGGGAAAACTTCATAGATGCATTCAATGGAAGAGAAAATCTTCCATATTGGGAGCGACTATGGAGTGATTATGTGCGGGAGGAGATTAGGAAGCAAACCAGATATGGGTCTCATTTGAAACAATAAGTTGATGAGGAGAATTTCACCCTATTTGGTAAAGGGGGAAAAGCCAGGGGTAAAAAGGGCTCAGGAGGGGCCAAGTCCAACTCAAGAGGACAAGGAAAACCCAAGAAATACCTCAACAAAGTGAAGTGTTTTTAGTGCCAATAGTTTGGGCACTATGCCACTAAATATCCTTAGCGTGGGAAGGGGTCCAGGAAGGGCTAGTTTGCAGTTTCAACAGAAATAGAGTTCTCATCTCATTTTGAGGAGGATTTCTCACTTATTGCATGTATGGTCAGCTCTTTGACCAGTAGCACCTAGTATATTAATAATGGGGCTTCATGCCATATGACATGGAATGTAAATAATTTCATCTAGATAATAGAAAAGGACATGCGGTTCAATATTGAGCTGGGAGATGCTGGCAAATACCAAGACAAAGGTGTAGGTGTTGTCAAGTTTGAGAGGGAGTCTGAAAAGCCTCTCTATCTCATAGATGTTCTCTATGTTCCAGGGTTGAAGAAAAATATGGTGTCAATTTCAGTGCTTGAAGACCTGGGTTATGAGGTGTTTTTTCGCAAAGGGAGGGTCCTCGAAAAACCTCCCAACTCTAGGACAACAATGCAGATTGGAGTTAGGTCGAAAAACCTCTACAGGATACACTTTGTGGTTGTAGCAGTGTTGAACAACAAGAAGGACAACCAACAAGGTCGTGAGCTAGCAGGGATTTGGCATGGGCGCATGGTTTATTTGTACCATAGGGCGCTAGAAATTCCGGGGGAGATAACCACAAGACTACCACCATGCAACGTGGATCATCATGAGGTGTGCAAGGGTTGCACCCTTGGAAAGTATGCCAAGAATTCCTATCCCACTAGAGATGACAGAGCCAAGGATATATTGGAGTCGATTCATTTGGACGTTTTTGGACAATTCTATTCTCCATCCCTTTCTGGGTTTAGGTATTATGTTATTTTTATTGATGACCATTCTCGTAAAACTTGGATATCTTTTATGAAAAAGAAAGATGAAGTATTGTCCAGGTTTGTAGAGTTCAAGGCCTTAATTGAAAACCAAACCAACAAAAAGATACAGGCCTTGAGGCCCGATAACATAAGAGAGTACATCTCCAACGCCTTCAAGGAATTGTGTGCCAAGGAGGGAATCAGTGTAAATGTGTTGAACCTGCACAAAATAGGTCTAGCTAGAAAATACCACACACATTTGCAAAGAGAAATTGAGAAAGAAGAAGCAAGAGAGAAAGAATGGAAGAATTCTCATTAGTTGTATTCCACACACAAAGAGTGAATAATTTACAATAGATATAGGATACATGAGTAACTAATGCACCATAGTGGTGGTCTAGAGTGATCTGGACACACACCAACAATTACAGGAGTAAACTGCCACCTAGTCTAGTCTCTCAGGCAGTTACGGGAGTGAACTGCCACTTAGTCTGAGTTAACTAGTCTATCAGTCTTCAGTTAACTGACTGAAACATAGTGACGTGAGGAGGAGATAAGGGAATCATGAGTAATGTGCTAGTCTGGTGATGATCCCAAGGACAATGCACATTAACTGTTGATGATCCCAATGTTGCATGGTGATAATCCCAATGTAGCATCTAGACTCCACTCAACTGATCAAACTAAAGTGAAAACTGAAGAGAATATTCGCTCTAGAGGAATATTATTCCTAAAATATAGGAGATTGGATAATGACTAATAAACAAGGAAAAACCTTAGGAAAAATAAATCCTAGGTGTGTGTGAAGTAACTCCAACAATCAAGAGAGAGCTCACTGCACCCCATAATCCTCAGCAGAATGGGGTGATTGAGTGCAAGAATTGTAGCATAGTGGGTGTTGTTAAGGCCATGTTGCATGACCAAGGGTTTCTCATGTTTCTCTGGGTCGAGGCATGCAACACTACAATGTTATTACAGAACAGGAGTCCGCATAAGGTGCTAGGTAGAGATACACCAGAGGAGGCCTTTATAGGCAAGAGGCCTGATGTTTCTCATTTTAGGATCTTTGGCAATTTGTTTTACTGCCATGTACCTTTGGAGAGCAGGAAGAAGCTGGAGCCCAGGGAAGTAAAGGGCATATTTGTAAGCTATCTCAAGACAACCAAGGTATACAGGGTGTATGTGTTGGAACTTAGGAGGACAATGATCGGGCGTGATGTCAGGTTTGAGTAGGGAAGGGATCTTAGGAAGTCCTTGGAGCATGAGCAGACAACAGTAGAGGATGAGGAGGAGAAGGCTCCCAAGCAGGAGGCTCAACCAACCCCTTAATCACCTACTGAGCTAGTAGTGAGGCAGGTCGAGCAACATGATGAGGAGAATATTGAGGAGGAGAGATTGGAGCGAGTGGAGCCCACATGGCCAGTGACTCCCAGTTCAGGGAGAAGACGAGCCAAGTGGGAAGATCAGTTGATGAGAGAGCCTCAGGAGAGAGTCAAGGCTCCCACTTCTACATTTTGACAGAGAAAACCTCCACAGAGGTATACAAGTTGTTTGGAACGTATGACTGAGTTGATAGACTCAGAGCCTTCTTCCTATAATGAGGAAGCTTCCCAGGAGGTTTGGTGAGATGTTATGGTAGAGGAGTACTCCCCTGTCATGCACAATGCTGTGTGGGAGATAGTGCTCAGACCACAGGGAAAATCTTTTGTTGGCTCATGCTGGTATATAAGATCAAGCGGGGGGCTGATGGGAGTGTTGAGAAATGCAAGGCTAGATTTGTGGCCAAGGGGTTCTCACAGGTCGAGCAGATTGACTATGATGAGACATTTGCACTTGTCATGTGGTATTCATCTGTTAGAGTTATCTTGGCCATTTTAGCACATATGGGGTAGAGAGTCCACTAGATGGACGTTAAAACCACCTTCCTTAATAGAGTGGTTGTGGAGGATATTTATGTGGAGTAGCCTGAGGGGTTTGAGACCTTCAATAGAGAAGCACATGTCTGCATGATGAAGAGAGCTCTTTATGGGATCAAGCAAGCCCTGAGGGCTTGGTACGCCTGCATTGACAACTACCTTCTCGGATTGGGCTTTACCAAGAGTGAAGCGGATACAAAACTCTACTACATAGTGGTTGAGGGGCAACTTCTCATTCTTGTGCTCTATGTAGACGACTTTATATTGACAAGAGCAAATAACTTGATCCAAGACTGCAAGGAGGACCTTTCACGTGAATTTAAGATGAATGATTTAGGGTTGATGAACTTTTTCCTTGGATTGGAGGTTTGGCAGGGTGATGGTGAGACCTTCTTGGGACAGAGAAGATATGCAGAGCAGATTCTTAGGAGATTTCACATGTGGGATTGCAGGGCCATGGCCACTCCTCTAGTCACCAACAAGAAGAAGTTGGACTCTAGCAGAGCTGATAGGGTTGATGCCACATTATACATGCACCTCATAGGGTCGTTGATGTATATTGCTAACACACGAGCCGACATATGTTTTGTGGTTAACCAATTAAGCCAGTTTATGGTGGAGGCCACCAGGCTACATTGGGTTGCTGCTAAACACATGTTGTGATATCTCCGGGGCACAACAAATTATGGCTTGTGGTACATGTAGGTTGATGGTGTGAGACTTCAGGGCTTCACTGATGGTGATTGGGCAGGGGGCTCCATTGATTGAAAAATCACTTTAGGGTATGATTTCAGTGTTGAGTTAGCCATTGTTTCCTAGCTCAACGGGAAACAAAGATCAGTTGCATTGAGCTCAACTGAGGTTGAGTATATGGCTACCAACATGGCTTCCTGCGAGGCAATTTGGTTGCGGAATATTCTTGTGGGAATTTTTGGTCAGGGCTTGGAGCCCACAGTCATACACTATGACAATCAGAGATGCATTAATCTCTCTAAAAATCTTGTGTTTCATGACTGCTCCAAACACATTGAGATCAGGTACCATCACATTTGAGACTGTTTTCAACAGGGAAAAGTAAAATTCTAGTACTCGCCAACAGGAGAGAAGACAACATATATTCTGACCAAGGCATTTCCAAGGTCAAGCTTTTTCTACTTCAGAGATAAACTTGGTGCAGTGCAGAACACCTTCATTTCTAAGAGGGAGTGTTAAAATTGGAAGTAGAGTGGAAGGGTTCACTAGATTTGGAGGTGCACTAAATCTGGAAGGGGACCCACAAAGAGGGGCCCAATTTAATTTATCTTTTTTTATGCTTAGATGACCTAGGAAAAATATAATGTTTCCTATAGTCATAAGGAAATCGATCTGAGCCCTCCATTCAAATCTAATCTCATCCATTGAGATGTTTGGTGGGCCCAAGTCAACTTGCCAAGCACAAAAAGGGTTTTAGAGGCTCATTTTGCACAGTTCGACTTGGTGAAGGAGCTTCAACAACAAAGAGAAGCAGTTTACAGCTACAGTAGGCAGGTTCGGAAGTAGAGAAAGAGGTCATATGACCCCCATTCAACTCAACCATCCATTCCAACACTCAACCAACTAGTATCATCCCAATTTGGGTTGTACAGGAGGGTGGTACAGGTCGTACAGGGCACCCAACATCCAGATCGTGAGCAAAGAGAGGACATGTGAGGGATGAGTGTGTAATGAAGAAATAAACTTTTCCTCATAAAGGTTTTTGTACCAACAATTGTAAAATTTCTGAAGATATCCATTGCTAAATAAAAATAAATCACCAAGAAGAAGAACGATTTTCCCAGTTGGGTTTTTCCAGGGTCATTTGACCAAAAATACCTGAATATTTTCTATGTGAATTATTTGTGTCTTTAGGTGTTTATTTTCCACTGCATTAGAGTGTTAATAAAAATCAACATGTTTGTATTTTAAAGTTAAAGTTCAACTATGCTCCTTATTTTTATTAAATCTGCAACTGGGTTCTGATTTTTTATTAGAATTTAACAACATAAATATAAGCGATCTTGATTTCACAGTAAGTCATTCTTCCACACAAATTTATCTAATGCACTTGGGTCCTGTTGTAGTTGTTGAATAATCTTGCATACCTTTTGATCTTACTTCTATTCTATCCTTTCTTTTTCCACCCAATCAGATTGTGGAAGAGAAATAACACATAGTAAACTCTTTGTGTCTTCTTCTTTCATTGAAAGTGCATCTGCCACCATATTTTGTTTTCCTTTTCTGTAGATAATTTTAAAGTCATAACCTAGCATCTTTGTAACCCATTTTTGTTTCTCTTTTGAAGATAATTGTTGTTCCAAGAAGTACTTCAAACTATCATGATCTGTTCTTAACTTGAAGTGTTTTCCCATTAAATAAGGGTGCCATTTCTTAACTGCATGTAATATGGCGAAATTTCCTTTTCATAAATGGGTTTGAGTAAGTTCTTTCCTTTAAGTTGGCGAAATTTCCTTTTCATAAATTAGAAGAATGATGTTTTACCATTTTGTAATCATGTATCATTGCTTGGTATTTGAAAGGATTTAGAAGTAGGCTGGAAACAAACTAGAGGAGCCGCATCCAAGCAACCCTGCACACACGAACATGGCCTTTAATCTAAAACATATGTAGAGGAGATCTAGAATATGACATAACTTACTTTAAGTTAATGAATGGAAACGCAGTTTCTGAGATGAAGAATTCCTTCCTTTCTTCTTAGACAGAACAACAGAATCAAAACACAGTGAAAATTTCAGCTTACAGCAGAATCAAAACGCAGTGATGGTTAAAATTTTAGCTTACATCTCCTCCTCCTGCTCCTGCTCCTTGGGATCAACTTGATTTCTGCTAAAAGATCTTGCCTCCGTAAGTTTTTTAAGCGAGATTCGAAATTGGTTGTCGTTTTTGTGTAACATTTAAGTATTTCTAAAATTTCAGCCTCCTCCTCCTCGGGATCCACAAGAGTTATATTGCCATGCCAAATGTAGCGAGCTCGACCATCTCCAACATGCAGGATGCATGATCTAACTAATAAATATCATGTGCTATCAATGCAATTATATTGAATTTCTGTCGTGATGAATAACAATCGATTTCTGCTACGCGGTGACCCTGTGTGGTCTTGGATTTGCTGAAGCGAACATGTGTAATTTTTTTACTGATGACTGTGAAGGTATTGGGAATAAGTACTTCCCAAGGTAGAATATAGTCACGGGAAGGGCATGACACCATATTGGGATTATCAACTTGGTAAGCTTTGTCATTTTAGCATTGACACGTGGACTATGGTTACAAAAATGAATGCTATTGTTTACACATATCAATGAGCGCATTTAAAAATCATGGATACATAACTCACCCAAATCAATAAGCTCATTTAAAAATCACGGATACATAACCCACAGTAAGTGAGTTAAGGAAGTGTCATTCTCAAAACCAAAACCAGTTCGTCTTTGGAGATTCCAACCTTTGAGAGGGGAGGTAATACCAGGGAGAATGTAAATATTCTTATATCTAAGTTCAAAGTTATGAATGACGAGTATAGTTCCAGGTGAACTATATTTTAGACAATATTTTGGCAAAACGTAGATAAGACATCCGTACTGATAACCTTATAATCACTCGTCGGACCAGGGCAAGACATTCACTGAACCAACGCTCTCAAATATGTAAATGAGTTGGATCATATTACATGCAGAAGCTCTGGTCTTGCTGACTTTGGTGTTGGTCCACTCCATGGTGTATTGAATTAACTAATATAGAGCCCTCCTGCACGGGTAACTTGCCGCACCTTGCCTTGTTGGGTTTACTCCTATCCTCTAGAAAAAGATGCCCTACATCGTATGCCAATTCCCTTGTGAGATTCTAGAGAGATTCACTGTTCAAATGTGAATTTCCCTCCTCGCCCTCCTACCTCCTCTACTTACTGATTCTACTGCCTTACCTCCTGCCAACCTTGATTTTAGGTTTAGTGGATCAAACCTGCGGAGCCCCGAGCTATCCATATCGCGAACCATCCAAGCAACCCATGAAGCCTTTTATCTGGACGAGATGAAGCTAGTGAATCTAGGTCTCGATTAACAAGGTATGGCTCTTGAAATGTTGCGGATGGGTCTACTTTCGCCTTCATCACTGCAGGTGGTTCTAGATAAGGATCCGAGAGGGGTGATGGTTGTCGAACAGACGCTAGGTCTTTTTGATCTCAACCTATCACTAGTGGTTATGGATCTTCTTCGCCTGGAACTAAATCTGCCCCTGGAACTGGGTCAACTCGATCTCGATCTGCTAGATATGTAACTGATTCAACTACTAGGTAAACTCCAACCATTGGTTCAAATAGAACTGATTCTGAATCAATATGCTTTCGAACTAAAGGATCTGTCTCCGAGCGAGGTGATTGTTTTCGAACTGGCTCGTATGCTTATGTTAGTGGTGGTGACTATGTTGCTAGTGCGTATAATAGTGGATCAACTGTTGAAACCACTGCTGCCTATACTGCTTTCTTTTCTGCTGGTGATGGTATTGCAATCTCTACTGCTGGCTTAGATATTAAACCAATCCATATGATATTAAACTAACCCAAATGATAAGGAATGACAACTGTGGATATTACTACATCTATTTGTCATATCCGTTGATATTAATGACTGGAAACAACAAACGCCTCTACCTTCTGAGCAGAGACTTGTTGCTCTGCAACCTGCCTTGTTAATTAAGAAAATGGATTCAAATTTAACAATGAGAAAATGGATTTAAATTTAACAATACATGATAATTAATGATGAAATCTTTTTTCTAATTAAAATAAATTTCATTTAATTAAATATAAAACAATAAATAATAATTTTTAAATAATTTAAATAATAATTTTTAAATAATTGTATATATTATTACACAACTATTATTATTATTAATATTGTGATGAGTGAGATTGTTGTGGTTGAGATTTTTGGTTTTGATCGGAAAAACCACAGTGTAGTCAATAGATTGTGGATGTTTCGGATCCAGATCAGAATCTATCTTCAAGATAATTTAAAAATAAAGATAAAAGAGTTTTGTTGATTTAACATTGTCAAATTGTAATTTGAAAATATGTTATTTTTATTTGTATATTATGTGAAGCACCATGCCCACTATATGAAGGAATGAATTTGGTTTGTAACTTGTACACTTTGAATCAGTTTCCCAATTCAATTTCATCATTTTAACTTTAAAAATTGGGGGATTTTTATTGTGATATTTTTTTAGTTTTTTTTTTTTTTAAAGTTGAAACAAGTAAAAATAAAATAAGTAGAAAGCTTTATGGAAGTGTCACCTACATTTCCAATAATATTTGTTTCATTATTAAATCATTGTTCCAACTCCCTAACTTTTAGAGCACACTAGTGCCCACTTCATTGATACTTTAAGGGGTTGTTTTTGTTATAACGAAGCACATGGAAGATTGATGATTTGTTTTTCGTTTATATCATAAAATAAAATATGATAATTTTATTGTATGCTTAATGAATTGTAACAATATAAGAGTGATGGATTTATTTTTTATTTATAAGATAAAATAAAATATGATAATTTTATTATATGTTTAATGAATTGTCACAATATAAAAGAGTGAGATTATGAAAGTATCTTATATAATAATTTTATTAAAAATTAAATTTGTATATAAAATTATGTTTAAGTTAAATGTGAATCTAGGTGTTTTGATCATTATTCAAGAAATAAGCATAATGTTTAATATATGTTATTTAAAACATAGTTTTTAAGATGAAATCTCATTTTTTTGATAAATGATCATTCTAATGCATTTTCAATTTTTTGGAGTTCATAGAGTGATTCAAAAACCCTTAATACTTTTTAAAATTGTAAAAAATGATAGTTTTGTGTTAGAACTATAATCCCTTACAACATCATTACAAATCGTCAAAAGTAAAAAAAAACATTGCTAAAAAGGGGTAGAGTTGAATTTTAATAAGGGGTAGTGTTTAAGCAACCCATAAAACACCCACTGCTAATCAATCCATACTATTCATTTTTTTTGAGGTTTTGTGTCCCTTTGAAAACCCCAAACCTTTGAAGGTATGGTGGAACCATAGGCCAAACCATGAACCAAGTAGAACTATGATTTAAGGTTGAATGACATGAGAATCTATCATAAAAATGAACTAAATGTGTACATAATATTTTATATATTTCTTATTCATTTTAACATTTTATTTTTTATTAAAATACTTGGTTGGAATATATTAACATTTTTTTTGTCATATTAACATAAAATTTAATATATTTCTTATTCATTTTAACATTTTATTTTTTTTATAAAAATACTTAATTAAATATATTAACATTTTTTTAAAAATGTTTTTGTAATAAAAAAAAAACTAATAAATAGCTCTCTAGCCACGTTTAAATCTAAAAAAACCACATACATCCTATCATCACCTCACTAAAAAAAGTAGAGAATGTTCATCCTAATAATCACCCAAACTCAATATCATTTTGAAAAAGACGAAAATCATTTTAAAAATAACTTATTTTTTTTAATAATAATTATTCCAAATATTTATAAATTTTTGAATTTATTATTTTTTATATTTTTTTTCAAATTTATTAATCAATAAAATAATAATAAAATTATTTAAATTTTTTTTTATCTTCAAATCTCACAAAGTGTTTACCATAATTGAACCATGAAATTGGTTATTGCTAAACACTATTACATAACTAAGCAACATACTAGTTTCGTTAATCATAGTTGTGGCTAAAAACACATTATTTCATTAAAGTTAAGGAAATTGTAAAAATAAGAAGAATCTTCACACCATTAATTAAGAAAATGGATTCAAATTTAACAATACATAATGATGATTTTTTTTTTAATTAGAATAATTTTCAATTCATTAAATATAAAATAATAAATAATTTCAATACATTATATATTATTACACATTTTTATTTAATTAATATTATCAAATTAAATGAAATGATGTAAACACTGGTTTCACATGATAATTTAAAAATAAAGATAACAGAGTTTTGTTGGTTTAACATGGTCATGTTGTAATTTGAAAATATGTTGTTGCATATGGTTATGGTTTTGTGAATATTAGGTTATATTACATGAAGCAACATGCACTTGTATTGAAGGATTGAAATCTGGTTTCTAACTTATAACTTATAAGCTTTGAAACAATTTTGTTTTTCATTTTTATTTTAAAATTCCAGTAGATTTCTTTTGTCACAATCTTAGAATATTTTAAGATTAAACACTTTCTAGTAGTGTCACACAGTGTAAAGTGACCAGAAGTGAAAACAAAATAGGTGGAAAGTTTTATGGTAGTGACACCTACACCGACTAGAAGTGAAAACAAAATAGGTGGAAAGCTTTATGGTAATGACACCTACACTTCCAATAATACCTTTTCCATTATTATAGCATTGTTCAACTCCCTAACTTTTAGCACACAGATTTTGTTATAATATAATATAAAATATTTAATTTTATTAAATGTTTAATGAATTATCTTATTATATTATATTATAAGAGAGTGAGATTAAGAAAGTATTGTAAATAACTATTTTATTAAAAAAATATTTTTTATATAAAATTATGTTTAAGTTAAATTTAAATCTAGGTGTTTTAAAGAAGCATAAGGAAGATTTTGTTATAATATAATATAAAATATTTAATTTTATTAAATGTTTAATGAATTATCTTATTATATTATAAGAGAGTGAGATTAAGAAAGTATTGTAAATAACTATTTTATTAAAAAAATATTTTTTATATAAAATTATGTTTAAGTTAAATTTAAATCTAGGTGTTTTGATCATGGTCTAAGAAATAAGATACAAAGTTTGATATGAGCTATTTAGAAAATATATTTTTTTAACAAATTTTCATTTTTTTTTTTTTTTGATGAATGATTGATCTATTGCATTTTTTATTTTGTAGAAGCTACAAAGTGATTTAATAATTCTTAAAATTTTTATCGCTTTTTAAAATTGCGAAAAAATGAAGTTTTGTGTTAGAATTATAATCCCTCACAACACCATTGTAAATTGTCAAAAGTAAAAAAAAACCATCACTAAATAGGGGTGGAGTCGAATCCTAATAAGCAACCCATAAAACGTCCATTGTTGTAATCAATTTGATGCCATTCATTTTTTTGAAGGTTTTGTGTCGCTTTGGAAACCCCAAACCCCTTAGGGCATGGTGGAACCGTAGGCCAAACCACGATCAAGTATAACCATGATTTAGGGTTGAATCGCATCGGAATCCATTGTGGAAAAGAATGACATTTTATATCCAATTTAGCTCACACATAATATGCTAGCAATAGGCTTCACATAATGCACTTTGTGTTCAATGGTGCATACGCAGAGATATACACCATTGAATGTATACCCAATTTAGCCCACACCTAATAAGATAGCAATATGCACCACATAACACAACATTCAATGGTTTATACGTAGAGATATACACCATTGGATGCACAACACCTACCTGACATCCAATGATATATATTTGGACATATACAACCATCAATTATTACAATGCTAGATGCTTAAGCTTTGTCTTGGAGATGCATAATAGGCATCATGCAACACTCCATTCAATATACATTATTCAATCTGTAGTCCATGTGCATCCAATAACATATAGCATGATGTATATTTTGATATATACATTGTTGAATCTATAGTCTATGTGCATCCAATAATATATAATCAAACATATACGCCATGAACTAAACCCTAATTACATTATCTTCCTTACTAACATTTTTTTCATTTAAAACAATTTTCCCAAAATATGTTTAATTGAAAATTTGACATTGCAATCCTCTTATATTAAAATTACAATTTCATCAATTTATAATTACAATCTCATCTAAAAAAATTTAAAATATTTTTTAATCAACCCAACTCATAATTCAAACAACAAATCCCTATTAAACTTTGAATCACTATATTTCAATCAACTACCACAATGCAATCCACTGTACATAACCCTCAACTCATAATTCAAACAACAAATCCCTACAAAACTTGGAATCACTGTATTTCAATCAACTACAACAATGCAATCCACTGTACATAACCCTCACCACACCTATAGGGAGGTGAATCACTAAATTTCATTGAATTAACCCTAACCACACCTACAGGGAGGTGATAGAGAGGACAGGATAGGGTAGGGCAAGGCAAGGGTTTAGCCTATTGACCTATTCCACTTTGACAAGTATTGCTCATGGTAAGTACCCCTGATGTGCTGTAGCTAAGACGTTCTAGAAAGAAATGCCTCATGCCACCACTACCTGCTCCTCCTGCAAGGATGCGCAGCCTTTAAAGGAGGGCAGGATGGGGAAGTGGGTCCAATGATATCACATGCCATGCCATAGGATGGGATGACGACCATGTCTAGATATGTCCAAACCAAATCGCTTTCATCTACCCTTACCCATAACTCTTCACATGCTCTGGCTGTCTCGTTTCTCCATGCCCACCAACTGCCAACACTACATTAAACGCTCGATATGTCTTGTCTCTGCAAAACGAGATCTAACGTTTCTGCTTAGGGAGAAGCGTTCACACTCCAGAGCCGACCATCTGTCTCTGTGTCTATGCAAAACCATAAACATAATCCCGAGATCACACAGGGAACATGATGAGCAATGAGCAATCCAATCCAATCCAGAAGGGATATCTATCATCGATATCAATATCTCCGAGCAGCAGCTTTGTTGATTGCTGGCAGATTTGCAGGTGGAGTTGTGCCCTCCCCTACATCCACTCTGCCATGCACACATCTCAATGCACCTGCCAAGCCAACTAACGCTCTGTCCTGCAAAATTCAAACCATTTAATATGCGGAGTGATCCCTATGGCCTCAATTGTCATCATTATTCTTCGTCTTCTTGACTTTAGCTGACAACAGTGACGAGGTGCACCACAGTGCCATCAAACTCACTCCTTTCCACAGGAATCTGGTGGAATAAGCTACCAAAATGACATTTTTTCCACTGATAAATTTCATCTGATTTTAAAGGAAATTTCAGATGTGTTCAGAGTTTTCGTGCATAGTGTAACAACGTCTCTCCACCCTGTAAATTTCATATGATTTTAGTGTAATAATCTTTCTTCACCATTGTTAATTGTTATAATTAATTGGGTGTAGTTCTTCACCATTGTTAATTGGGTGTAACTTTTTTTTTAAGTTATTCTCTCAATTCAGATTTAATTTCAGTAAACTACATATTGAGTTCATAATAAATATATTGTTGTAATGACTGAGTTTTATTGTTAATCTGTCTTGTACTCTAAGATTTATGTCCGTTATCAAATTTGACATTGAAAATATGATATTTTTACTACAAACCACAAGCCATATAATGATAGTTGTGAATAAAGTTGAATTCATTACTGCAATGACTTTGAACCTTGTTATTAACCTATCTTGTGTCCTGGGATCTACATTGATGATCAAATTTGTCATTCTAAACACTACAATCCACCTACCACAATCCACCTAATGATGATTATAAATAAAGTAAGATAAAAATGCAATAACATGTTTCCTACTTCAATCAAGTGACTGTTTGTTATAATGTTAGTCAAATGTCTTGGGTTTTTGGAGATCTGCAAATCACTCTCCAATTTTCAAAAACTAAAAACTTATTCAATCAATTAAAAATGTTTAAATTTGTTTTTCAAAATTATAATGAGAGATGGCCGAAAAAATGCATTTTGTTACATTATTGTTCTTTTTAATCATAAATAGGTATGGGCATAGTTTAACTGTTCTATTTTTTTACTTTTTTCAGGAAATCCGTCAACGCTATTGTTGATAAAATGACAATTTTACAGTGCTCAAATTATGTTTTTGTCAGTGCCCTCAAAAACCTCCAATGGCACCTTGAATATGTATGTTGAACCACTGAAATATGCCATTGCAACTATTAATCTAAAGTTCTGGTTGGTTTTTGGACAAAACCCATCGGAAAAGATGCTCGGAAAAGGGTACAACACCCTCAAAAACCCCACGACACCTCGAATATGTATATTGAACCACTGAAATATGTCATTCCAATTATTTATCTAAATTTCTGGCTGGTTTTTGGACGAAACCTTGAAAAAAGATGCCTACAAAAAAATTGTCAATAGATATGTGGTTTGGAAGAAGAAAATCAACACAAAAAATTTAGAGTGTAACTCTATATGCCACTTGAGGACAG
>ML783823.1:473343-530491 GCA_009831015.1 Picea engelmannii | reverse complement strand
AATTAATAAATAAAAAATTAGTTGGCATAGGCTGAACAGACAAAATGCATTGTGATGTCACAAAATTTATATATAGTGTTAATTTAATCAAAAAAAGAAGAAGTATAATTGATTGGCATGGTCTAAATCACACAAAATGCGATGTTTTTAATTTTTTTTTTACAATTTCTGTTGGAAAAACTAGTTGGAGTGATCAATATAATGAAAATGTATTTCACCAAATTTCAGCTCATTGCTCAAAATCATGAAAATCTATTTTACCAAATTAAAAAAAAAAATTGTTTACAGACAATAAATGGTTTGGGAAAGGCTGCCAAAAATGTAAATGCAAAGTTTGTTTTGACTAGCAAAATCATGAAAATCTATTTTACCAAATTAAAAAAAAGACAATAAATGATTTGGGAAAGGCTGCCAAAAATTAAATGCAAAGTTTGTTTTGACTAGTTTATATTGGCAAAAACACAATCTGTTAGGGATGCAAATTTCTAAGTGAAACATATTGACAAGGATTTAAGATTTAGATTTAGTTAGTAAATAAATTATAAAAAAAATATTTATTTTTAATAAATTAATATATGGATTATTTGAAATGGTTTGGATTTTTTTTTTTACTAAAATTTAAAAAATTAAAAAATTATAGTTCTAAGTTGTTTAATTTTTTTTTAAGATTTTAAGTCACTTTAAAAACCTATAAACTTATAAATATGGAAAAATTACATTCTTGAAATTTTGACTCATCCTTAAATTTCTGCTAGATTTATAAGTGAAACTTTACTAAAAAAAACACTATTTTAAATCCTCTTCACCCTACACCATTTTTTATGCACTTATTATAAACACAATTGTTAAATGGAAAATGATTTTAATCATGTGTAAATTATAATTGGTTGGAATGTTTTTTTAGAAGGTGTCAAAACTTATTATAACTCATTGGTCAACCAGAAATGAAGACAATTATCATTGGTTGCTATCCACAAATGCAGGTTGATTCATGACCATTATCCAAGGAAAACCACTTCACCTGAAATGATCCACTACAACTAATAGTTTATAATGAGGTAGAGTTTCACTCTTACCAAAGATCTTTGAGGTCTTGGGCCATTAACATGTTTCCTTACATACCAAGAAAACTGGCTTTTAATCAATCAAAAGTCATTTTAGATCTTTACTACTATACTAAAAGACTCTTTCGACTCTCTCAACATATATAGTATTTGCAAAACAAACATCATGTATTGGGTTATTGCAATGTAGTCATGTGTTTTTAAATATAATTAGTTGGAATGTTGTTAACAAATTGGTAAATTGTAAATATATTTTTTGAGTAAATTAAATTAACAATTTTGAATATGTTTTGTTTTTGTTTGTTTTTTAAATGAAGGGAGAAGAGGCCTATACTTCTAAAGACAATTTTAGCAGGCAGTCCCTAGTTGTCCACGGGAAAATTGCATTGTACTTGAAACTATTTTCAACTGCCTTTGATTAAAAATAAATTCCCTGACATTGATTTTTTTTTAAATCACATGACTAACAGGTCTTGCTGTAGTCTATAGGACACAATAAAAGTAGCTATTACAGTGTTTACAGCGTACAGTACTTGGATAAGGTTCCTTTGACCTCATAGCCTTTGCTCTCGAGGACATTAATGAAAAGTATGAAGGTAAAAAAAATTGGGTACACTGAATTATTATTTGAGAAATCATTTGATAAAACATAGCAATCAGACTGTAGAGATTTTTGTTTGATTGTTCTTTAATATGCAAAGATGGTCTTGCAATGAATAATTTGAGGACAACACTCACTCAAAGTATAGTCAAATCATTAGTTCTTCAATGGTTTCAGATACTTATTCTTGATAAGTTTGAATGATAGCTACTACTGTGATGTGATTAGAAGAAAATGGTGCTCCAATAAACTAGATTAAGAAGCATTAAACTCACAAGACAGCTTTAAATATAGGAGAGGCCTTGCACTTTCTAATGCAAAGTCACTGGATGGTAGAGAGATCCCTGGGCCTAGAGGTGTTTTGGAGGTACACATCCTGCTTCTTCAAGTACTGCTAGGAATCCACTTGGTGTGGTTAAATACCTGAAGGAATTTGTTGCCCATCAACTTCAAATCTTGCAATTCAATCGGTAATCAATGAAAGGTATCTCAGAATTTGTCACCCATGTGCTAATTCTATGAGTGGTTTTTGTTTGATGTAGGAGCGCACTGCATTCTACTTCGGAAAAAAATATGGATGCAGAGCACTTTCCTGTAGGTTTCTTTAGGTGGGATCAGAGACCGGCACCAGCAGCAGCGGCACCAGCAGCAACAACAACTGTTTTTAACAAGGACCATGGACGACCGTTGGAAATCATTCTTCCCATGAATGGCAGAAAGGAGTTGAAGTCCCTTGAAGATCTGTTTAGAGAGTATGGAGTTCGGTACTCAACTCTTGCAAAGATGACCGAGATGGGCTTCACTGCCAACACCCTTGTCAATATGACAGAAGAAGAGATTGAAGATTTGATGAAGACCTTGGTAGAAATCTATCATATGGATCTGCTTATAGGGGAGAGATATGGAATAAAATCTGCCATAAGAGCAGAAAAGAAAAGATTGCAAGATTGCTTGGAGATGCAAAGGTTGGAAATCTTGTCTGAAGCAGAGAGAAAGAGGATATTACATGATGATCAGAATACATTTGCTGCTGCTATGACATCTGAAGGTAATTCTATTTTCTGTTTTTGTGATTGTCTGCAATGGTGGCCTGTAATCAATATGTATTGTAGTCTACGTTTACTAATGAATCTTATATTCTATTCTGTAGACAGTAGACAGGTAGGATTCACTTGCACAAAATAGGCGCCTGATAGTTAGATTCATGGTTGAGACACTTGTGGTTTGTGATGCTTACAACAAAATATTAAGGAATAAAACCATTTGTATGATGATTTGGACAATGTTTTGAATCTGTATGTTTGAGAAAAACCCACATTATAATATAGCTCAAATAATAGAGAATCTAGTAGTGACTTTCTACACGAATTGTTTGGAAAAAAACTGTGAATAGATAATTTAGTTTCTGAAACATGGCAGCTTGATAATGGGTTGCACAAAGTTTGCTGGATTCATGATATCATCTTATCAATACCAATTTCTTGGCCTGTAGGTAACGTTTAGTTCCAATTTTCAATTCTGTTGCATATCACCTGCTGTATTCTTATTTTGTGCTATAATTGGAAAGTATGCTTCCAAGTTAATCTCACCAAACATGTAATGCTGGAAGTAGCAATCTGGACGTTGATGTCCAATTGGTAAGAATGCCCCCATGAAAGGGGCATGTAGCTCCGTCCATAGTAGAGCAGTGCACTAGCCAGGTTTAATTCTTAGCCTGTCCAGTTTTCAACATGGTATTGGAGGCAGCTGTTGAGGTTGATTGGCAGTGGTTAATTGCAGTGGCTAGGAAGCCTGATTCAAAATGTTGCTTGACAATGGGTGTTGGAAATAGTCATCAACATCTTGAGATCGAACCAGTAAGATCGCACATAATGAAAAGGGTATGTAGCTCAATGTGTTTGGTGCCCGTGATGAAAGGGGCATGTAGTTCCATGTTGAAGCAGCTCGTCGGCTGGGGTTTTACCTACCCTATCCAATATTCAATATGGTATCAGAGTTAAGTGTTGAGGTTGTTTGGCGGTAGTTAGGAGGCCTGAGCCAAAATGTGGTTTGACATGGATTTTGGAAATAACAATCAAAACCTTGATTTGGAACTAGTAAGGGTACCCGTCATAAAATAGGCATGTATATCAATGGAAGAGCAGCCCGAAGCCGTGAGTTTGATTCATAGCCTGTTCAAGTTTTAAGGTAGCTTGTGTAATCATGGGTGATTTTGGTTTCATTCGAAAACATTATAGGTTAATATATTGCAGCACTGTTTTAGAGAAACCTAAACTGACTTAACATTGAGGCACTGAATTTGTAATAAACCCGTTATTCTCAAGAAACTTGTTAGAAATCTAGTTTATAATGCCTGTTCCCTTTTTTTTTATTTTTTATGAGTTACTGGTTTATTGAGAAACCCTACATCATTGTCATTGTTATGTTCATGAAATTATTGGCATTTCTCAAATAACAGAGGCCATGTAATTGGGTCTTGCCTGTGTAGCTCCACACCTAGGTTCTGATATGTTGAACTCACTGTGAACATGTTGTAATGTATCTAGGTTTTCCCCAAAAGTCGTACCCCGAGGAAAAAAAACATATCACATAATTAACGTCATAAAAAAATGAAAAATTAAATTGAAAAATTAAAGAAACATTATTGTAAATTTATAATTCCAAATTTAAAATTTAAAATAGTTTTATAAAATTAAATTTTTTTCATTATTATCACATATAGAAAAGAAGAGAGACCCAAAAGGTTATAAAGCATTTGAAAATTCATGTGTAACTATACCAAGTTTGTGGTCACTACATTGTATTGTGTGAGAGTCTAGATTTGATGTTTTGGAAGTCAAAAAGGTTTTAGAGCATTTGAAAATCCATGTGCAAGTATACCAAGTTTGTGAACACTAGATTGTATTGTGTGAGAGTCTAGATTTGATGTTGGAAGTTAACAATGGATTCTTGAATCAGCTTCAAGAGTAAAATTTAAAATTAAACTTTCCCCAAATTTTATCCAGTCCAACTCTATGCCATAATAGAATTGCACAAATTTGATATCCCTTTACTTCACTTTATTTTATTTTTTTATTTTTTATTATTGTTTTTTATTTACAACCTTGGATTTTCATTCACCAAATTTTATCCAATCCAACTCTATACCACAATAGAGTTGAACAAATCTATACCACAATAGAGTTGGACAAAATTGTATCCCTTTACTTCACTTTATTTTATTTTTTCTATTTTTCCCTTTGTGTTATGATTGTTCTTTATCTACAGCCTTGTATTTTCATGCCTTAGATCTTCTATTTTAGATCTTGTGGACACTGTTCTTTCTATTGTAAAAGTAACATGCTAAGGTGCCATGTTAAGTTTTAAAAGTAACATATTAAGGTGCCATGTTAAGTAGTGGAAAACATGAAAAATGGTGAGTTATTAATTATTATGTGAACTTATTATTTTATATATGTATTAAAAATTTCAATAAAAATATTGAAATGCTTTCTATTTGTTGTAATTTTTTTTATTAATATTGAAGGTTTTTATGTTTGAATTTTTTATATTATTTAATTTGTTTAAAAGATAATTTTAAAACTTTATATACATTCTTTTCTTTGTTTCATTGTAAAAAGGAGCATACAAAGATGCTACATTAAAACAATAAACAACAAAAATTGAATTTTATTATTTTCATACTTATATTAAAAAATTCTAAAAGACCCAAAAGATAAAAACTTCAAAAATAAAAATTAAATTTTATACACAAACTTTATTACTTCCAGGAGCATAGGTTTCGAATATTATCAAATCATTATAAGTAATAGAAGCACCATGTCTCATATATTTTTTATTTTCTTTCCAATAAAGAACTTCGTGAAGGTGCTGTCAATTCTGATTAATGATTATAGCATTATTTAACTTTATCCCAGCATTCTATCCCACTAGTTATAATACAATGCAACCATTCAGTCCAACAGCAGAATATTATATGTGAAATTTGCAACCATTCAGTCCAACACCAAAATTATATATATGAAATCTTATCCTCAGGTCCAGCTCCTTGTCTTGTTGTTTTGTAGGAACATCTAAAGAACTGAGAGCAAATGACCCACTGATTTTCCCAGAAAGCACAAGTGCAGACCATGCCCCAATGAATATAGCCAGCTGCAAAGACAGTACTCTCATTCTCCAGAACAGTAATCAGGCACAGTTTTGTGGCTCGGGATTGATTGGAGTGCCTGAGCACAGCAGTGAGAGCGATGAGAGGAAAGCTGATACAAATAAGCAGAAAAGAAGGCGGTCCAAGGAGCCTGGAGAGGATGGGGAGGACAGGCCTAGAGAGCATCCTTTCATTGTCACTGAACCAGGAGAACTGGCGAGAGGGAAGAAAAATGGTCTAGACTATCTCTTTGATCTCTATGAGCAGTGTGGGAAATTTTTATTAGAAGTACAAAGGATTGCTAAGGAAAAGGGAGAAAAATGCCCAACAAAGGTATTTGGTCTCCTTAAAACACTTCTTCAAGGCAGCCTGTAGCATTGTTCTGTGTTTCTGTATTTTAAGACCACTTTACTATATTGTTTACATTTTAAGACCACCGTGGACCTTTTTAATGAAAAAGAACCAAGTTTCATTCTGTTTTGGATTGAAGTTAATATTTTCACCGGGAAAAGTCCAGTTGCATTAACACCCACCTTGGTGGACGTGGGGAGATTCATCTACTTTTGGGTGTCTATGTAATGTGTATTAAACTTAGAGGATGCATTGGGTACATTGAATATAGACGCTAACTTGTACCCCTTTAAACCTAGGTCTGATATGCACCAAATTACAAAGGTCAAGGATGAATAGGATACAAATGTGGAGTTCACACAAATGGCTGGATTTGAGATATGTAACGTGGAGACTCAGGTTGAGATGGGTTTGGGCTACTTATTTATCTCTTGGCATCACTTGGTGTGATCACAACAATTTCAAGTAGCTTGGCACCAATAGGTGTGTTAATAAAGTACAGTATGTAGGGTAGGTGAGAACATAAGAACACAAGACACAGAACCATTGGTAGATTAGTCTGGATGATCACAAGCTTCGTTCTTGTTGCATGTTTTGATATATATATATATATATATATATATATATATATATATGCTGAACATTTTGATCTTAACATAAGAAAAGCTACCAAAAAAGTTCGGGCCTCCACAATCACTGCAGAATGTCTCTTTAATTGATGCCAATTTTTCTCCTGGATAAGGTTCAAGTTCAAGACTCCACACACCTTCATTGGTGGGTTTTACATTTTCTAGAAAGGGTTGCAAAATCTGATTCTAGTTCTGAGCCATTTGATGCCTTGTTTCAATTAGAGGGGATCCAGCAAAATGGTCCATGTTATCCTATGCTTCGTCTTGAATAAACTTTAAACACGATCTGCATGGATTTTTTACTGTAAAACTTTTGCCCTGTTAAGAATTACATAGACTATATCATCAATCTATGAACAATACTTGTTTTATGAAAGTAATGGGTGATTCCTGAGAAAAGTTATGGTCTGTTACAGTTCTTTCTGTGGATCCATGGTTCTAATCATGGGTGCTTGACTGATCATTCTGGTTGCAGGTTACAAATCAAGTGTTTCGTCATGCCAAGCACAATGGTGCTGTCTACATAAACAAACCTAAAATGCGACATTATGTTCATTGCTATGCTCTGCATTGCTTGGACAGTGAGCAATCCAATCACCTCAGAAGATTATACAAGGAGAGGGGGGAAAATGTTGGTGCCTGGCGCCAGGCCTGTTACTATCCCCTGGTAGCCATAGCTAGAGAGAATAATTGGGATATTGAGGGCATTTTTAATAGGAACGAAAAGCTTAAGATTTGGTATGTTCCCACAAAACTTAGGCAACTGTGTCACATGGAGAGAAGCAAAGAGTGTCCATAGTTTCATTGAGATTAATGTGTGTAATTTAACTTAGGCAACTGTGTCACATGGAGAAGCGAAGAGTGCCAATAGTTTCATTGAGATTAGTGTGTAATTTGAGCTGCTTCAGGTTCAATTGTAACTTCATGCTCTGTGTTCTCACTGTGACCTTGTATATCAGATTTGATATCCATTGTGTCATGCCGTTCTTTCAAACATTGTACATGTATTGGCAATTGGGTATGGATCTGCTCCTTTTTCCATCATCATTCTAAATGCGGAAACCTATTTTTCTCCTGGTGATAAATTTCAGTACATTATTGTTCGTAGCTATTTTCTTTCAAACTAAATCATCATTTACGCTTTTATATGGCAAGAGTCTAATTGTCTAATCTCTTAAAAAATGTGGTCTATTGATTCTTCTGTAATTCAACTTGTATTTGACGACCTTTAAATTCTGTCCATGGATTCGGCTAATGAGAACAGAAAAACACCGTGAAGAAACTGTCCATGGATTCGAATAACGAGAACATAAAAACACCGTGCAGAGAGCATCACATCGAACATCAAGGTGATTTTTATTTCGGTGGGTCATTAAGAGATCGAAGAATACAATTACTTCTGACTGATCTGATGATTCTGATATCCATGCTAGTGATTTGTAAGACAGCGAGTTCAATGCCTCATGCCCTGTAGTTGACCATGTGTATATTTGTAGATATCAACAGGATTTTGTTGTGTGAGTTGTCCCTTTGGATTTAAAAAAAATGGATTAATGAAAACCAAACCTTTGTATTTCCACCGACATAAAACAGTCATCGTCAGATGTTTTAACTTTGTTCTTGGATCCCACTTGGATAGGAACGACAAGGTTCTGCTTTATCGATTAACATAAAGACTGTTATCGTTTTATTTCTTTGAAAACGTAATAGCATTATTCTGTGTGTCCCCTATGTATATGGAATTGAAGTGGGACATACATGCTTAGTTTTTTCTTTGGTGTTGATACCAAGTGATGCGTAACTTGGCAGGGCTGAGAGTGGAGATTCACCTGGAGATTATTCTTTACTTGCCTGTTTTGGATTAGCAAAGTTTGTTCGATATTGGTGCACTTCATCTATATGTCAAATTTTTAACTGATTATTGTTGGAATTAAGAATGTAATATTCACATTTTACCACAACATATTATTTATAATTTTATGTTATGCGATTCTCGACAATGATTTCTCATATTTCCTTTGCTTTTGGTGTCCACATTGAACAAAACTGTATTAGTCGAATTAATCATTCTAAAGGATCATAATTGGGGTATGCTATCAAAGGCAACGGAATTCTCCTCTGCTACCTCCCTGTGGTGCTGGGGTACTGCTCTGGGTTGCTCCACATTGCCTTTGCTATTCAGGTTTTGAGAGGATTGGCTTCAGAACTGAATTAGAGTCCCTGCGAGTGTTCTGTACCTCCTATAGACTCTCCTTAAGTGCCTTCTGCTCTTGGATGTTATGGAATGTAACACTTTCTATATTCATATCCAAGCTGGTCTGTGAAGATTGACCAATCTTTTGATGCCAAGGATTTGATGTCTGGCCGTGAAACTGATACCACAACCTTGGATTTTGCAACATGTTCCAAATAAAGTCACTCGTTCGATATATTAGGAATGAGTGATTGCTGGTGCTTGAACTACATAATTTCCTGCCCATAATGGCTTGGAGATGGTTGAGGATGGAATCCATTATTTTTCTCATCATCTCTGCCATGTGTGCAGATGCATTAGGACCAGAACTTTTTGCTAAAAATGTATTCTTGTTAAAAATCTATTAGTATAAGTGAATTCTTTTAACCATCTCAGAAATGTATCAATTTTGTTCCCACGGTTTGGAGGATCTCCTCCTGTTGTTCCATATTCCATGCTGCTAGCTTGTGTATGTTGGTCCAAGTTTTCAGATACAGTCCTCATTGTAACTGTTCTCTACTTTGAAATTATAGTCCCAGGGAGGACAGATTTTACCACTTAGAACTGTAGGTGGGTTGGGTGCAGCACAAGAGTAGTTCTCCATCTGATGATCCTCATAATCTTCTTTTTTCATTTTTCCTATGTTCAACGTGACCAAACCTTTTGGATTGATCATCCATGAGGAGGAAATTCCTCTTGTAGTGTGTAATAAAGCTTATCCTTGTCCAGCTAACTGGAACGGATGGTTCTTCCCACTTCACTAGAGGCCTATTCTGCATGAGGTCAGCTGCTTGGATCTGCTGCCTCCATTAGAATTGTCTTAGGTATGAAAGCTATACTGATACTCAGTCCTAGGTGTGAAAAGCTTTATTGATATTGGGTCCCATACATTCCTTTGATGGGGTATGGTTATGTTTTATGAAGGCTAGGTTTGTTGCTCTAATTCCATACTCCAATCCCCCATTTTCCTGATAATCCTGATGTGATAAGGGTACTAGTGTAAAACCCTCCCCTAGAGAGGTGCAAGGCACTACCGCTGCATCAACATGGATGGACAGTTCGGTCGACCAAGTCGCCTTGGCCCGTGGCAAGACACGCATTAGGATGACTGCCTTGGTCTGTTGGCAAGGCATACAATGGAGATTTTTCTTGGTTTGCGATAAGGTGCGCTTGTGAACAGATCGAGCGCACCCAAGATAGAATCAAGTTGGATGCACCAAGGAAGTTGAGCGAGCTTGGCTAGAGGCTTGAGGATCTAGAGTGTGCCAAGACTTTATGCAGGGGTTGTGATGGGCGGTCGAGGTGCCTTCGGGCACAAGTTGCTGTAGATCATAATAGCGGACTACACTCGTCAAACATACTCCCTTGGGCTTGCATTCCTTGGGCATGTATTCATTGGATGCATTGGGCTCACGAGCAAGGACTTGCGGAACCAAAGGTGATTTGTCCCCGTGATTTGTGGATTTGTTGGCCTTGGGCGCACAAGTAAGGACTTGCGGACCCAAAGGTGATTTGTCCCCATGACTTTTAGAGGTGTTGGCCTTGGGTGTGGATGATTGGAGGACTTGGGCATGGAATGAGATGAATCGGCAAACGAGATGACTTGGGCGAATGGACAATGAGGTGTGCTCGGGGCATCTTAAGCAGACCGATGTGCATGACGGAATGAGTCGGCTTGAGGAGACTTGGGTCTACTCCATATGATGCAATTTTCTAAGTGATGGGCAAGACACATTTAAGTATGGAGACGCATCAACGAGCCAAGGCATCAAGGGGATCAATCAAGAAGTGGAGATGAGAGCAAGAGGTGCGAAGAGTCATCTAGTGGTTTGTAGTTGTCCTGGACAATGGTTGGCATTGCAAGTCGCTAAGTTGGCTAAGTGACTAAGACGGAAATAGGAATTGCATGAGGCAACCCTGTGGATGCTTCAGGGGTTGGCTTGTGTGAAGGTTGGCAGTCTTGTGGAAGGCGACTAGCCTTGATATCTTTGTATTGTTGTAATTGAGTTGTAGATAGTGGTCAAGCCCTTCTCTTTGTAACATTGTAACATTCTTCTATACATTGAATAAAAGGGTTTTAGGCACTCACTTAGTGTTGCCCATTGTATTGCAGATGCTCTATATACTTGAATGTTGCTTCTCCTTTGCATATTGTTAATTGGTTAAGTGTTGTATTGTTGCGGAGCATTTGAGGCCACGACTCGATGTGTGCCTAGTAAGTTTCTTAGATAGATTGAGTTGAGTATGATTTGGTATATCTAACTTCTTGTAGTCGAAGGTGATGGTATCAAAGCTTTCTTTGTGGTAGATTGGTGCTCCTCACAACTGCTACCTATGTGTTAGTTGGTTTCAGAGTTTATTGAGGATAGATTGGTGACAGTTTGGGGTTGCAGACTTGACTCCATGATAGATTGGGTGCTTTGTCGGACAAGTGAAGAACTTATAACAAAGCAGAAGGTCTTGGGATGAGCCGCTAGGCACTTGGGAGAGCAACCATGGCAGGATCACATGCAGAAGACAATGACAGAGGACAAGATCCAAAGACTCCAAGGTTGCGGAATAAGCTTGCAAGTTTGGAGAAGGTTGTCGAGGAGATGACAACCTCACTTTGCAAGCATGGTGAGAAGGCTGATCCGATGGAAGATGACATTGTCCACATGCGCCAAGTTTTCAATGTTGTTGTGACAGAGTGCCACCAAACTGTATATTTGATCCCTAGAGGCATGATCCCAACATAAAAGACCGTTTGAAGGTACTATAAGATTTGTTGGGTATTGTTGTGGAACAGATGAAAGATCAAGAAGAGACCATAAGCATATTGAAACGATTTGTTGCTAGTGGGTAGAGTTTGTCCATGCCTATGTGGATAAAAGATCAAGGAACTAGAACTGTATGATGGCGCACCCATAATGCTAATGAAAAAGTTTCCTTGAAGGCTCAATTTGCACCGGGGAACCAATCTTGGATCACACGAAATCCGTGGTTGGCTCTCAAGCATACTAGTAGGCAGATCCAAGCCTATATCAGGGAGTTTGCAGGGCTCATGTTGGAGATCAAGGAAATTTCAGAAGAAGACTGATTGTTCCACTTTATGAACGAACTGCAAAATTGGGCGTAGAGTGACTTGTTATGCAAAAACATGTAAACCCTTACAACATCTATCACTGCAACATACAAATTGTTGGACTACAAAGCAGAAGCAAAAGGTGGTCCAAGGAATAATGAGGATGCACATGGTGAGAAGCAGCATGGCAAGAACAAGAAGGAAGACAAGGGAAAGGCAAAGTCGTTTGGTAAGACCGGCGAGGACAAGGCCAAGTAGCCAAATGCTCCTAAGGGAAAAGGTAAGCCTATTTCATGTTGGATATGTGCTAAGGATCATTATGCAAAGAATTGTCCCTTGAAATAAAAGTTGTTTGCAGTGGAGCAAGTGGACAAGCCGTTCATGGGAGTCTTGCAAGTCTTGGGTGTATTTTTAGAGGATGGCTCTGTGGCAAGCCAAGAGCAAGCCACTACACATCTTTGTTATATTCCAGTAGATTGAATGGAAGGTCGATTATTGCGATGGTTGATAGTGGGGAAACCTACAACTCTATGAAGGAAGATGTTGTCAGGGAGATTGGGTTGTAGCATGAGCCAGTGCAAACCTCCTTAAAAGTAGTGAATTGGGGTGTAGAGAAAGTGATTGGCACGACCAAGGTGTTGATGATTACAGCTGCGTGAGACATCCTCTAGGACACAGACCTGAGAGAGAGCCCCTTGAGATGGGTGTGTGGTTCCTATCTGAGACAGAGCTGGAACGTAGTGATAGCCTCCTCCTTATAGAGAGTTGAGAAGAACACCAGATGATTCTCCTGCGTAACGCATTGAGAAAGGATATTTGCTGAGTTAGATGTGCCTGTGGCTGAGCACAAGGTGAACATGTGAATTCCCATAGAGTTGGGTGCATCGTCATGAGACAGAGATGAAGACGATGTATTAGCCTCCTCTGAGCAGAGAGTTGAGATGATGAACTCCAGATGACTCTCCTATGTAATGCAGTGGGAAAGAAGATCTATTGAGTGGACGTGCCTGTGGATGAGCACAAGTGAACGTGATCCTAGTGGCTGCGCACTAGTAAGTATGGTTCTCCTGTGAGATGCAGTGAGATAGAGATATGGACATCCCTATGGATGTGCCCTTAGTGGTTGAGCACTAGTGGGTGTCTAAGTCACTTGACACGGGGACATGAGACACGAAGGACACATAAATACAAGTATCTGACACGGGCACGAAGACCCCCAAAAATAGGACACGGAGGACACGTTATATATATATATATATATATATAAATTATGAATTACACATGCAAAAATGAAATAATTAAACTGTAAACAGTTACATGATGATGATACAAATTCAATCATACAACTAGTACTAACTTAGTAACTACTAAGTTACTAAGTTACTAACATAAATGATGACAATGCCAACTCAACACTGTTGTCCAAACCCATATCATCAGGAAACACATCCCACATCTTTGTCTTTCCCTTCAACCACTCTTCTCATAAGACGGAGGTTGGTGTGCAGATACACCACTAAGTCACTTGACACGATGACAAAGAGAAGAGTTCAACATAAGAGTTTATACTTGAGTCAAGGGTACATTTTTACTGGGGTCATGATAGAAGAGTTCAACAATCAATGCCACCAACATCGAGGTACATAAAGGGTATGGTGCCCTTGATTAAATGCCAATTTCATACCCTCTTACATGATAGAATCCAGTGGAAACATTGCAATCCTGCCAATCATGAAATCCTGAAAACTGTTAAGTTCGCTGAATTTTGAATGGGACCTAAAATTCTACTTTCTCCATATGAATTCCAATAAGGTTGGAACCACTCTCAAACATCCTGAAAAATGATGAAAATGAAAGATAAAGGAGAATGTCACTTTTACTTTAACATTACCATTAATTACTAGGGCAGGTAAAATGGAAGGGGTGGGGATCTCTTTAAATAGAATTAGTAAGGAAAAATAACCCTTAGTTGCACACTGAAACACTTCACAGCTGCAACTTGCTTGAGAAAACATGAGCCAGGGTCCTTTTCTGAGCAGGACAGGTGTCCTATTTTCAAGACACACGTGTCCTGTGAACACGACACGTTCTAAACGAGTATCCGACATGTGTCCTACTGTTTGGTGTCGGACACGAGGGGGGGTTTGGACGTGTCAGGTGACTTAGGTGGGTGTATGAGATCCCTTGCTATATTGTTCAAGAGTCGGAATTACCTGTAACCCTATTTGTAATGAAAAGGGTACAGGTCGGCCCCACCTTAATGTAAAAGATAATTAATATAAAAGATAATTAATGTAAAAGATAATTAATATGGTAATTATTAATTATATTTTGAGTTATTGAGGTCGGCCCTATTGTGCCAATAGACACATCATTTGATGTGACAAGTCTTATATAAATAAAGGTGAATCCCCATTGAGGAAAAGCACTTAACATTGTGTCATATCATGATTTCAGAAGCTGTGGTCTGAAATTATGAGAATTGCAGCACCCTCTTGTGTGCTAGGTTTGGTGATGGTGTTGGAGGTCTTTCTCTTGAGGAATACAACAAAGGATTGGCTGGGTTTTCTTCCCTTGTTGAGAAGGGTTTCCCAGGATACTTCTTGTGTTCTTGTGCATGGTTATTCTTCTTGTGATCTTGGTATGCTGCAATAGTTATGGTTCAAGTAATAGTTAATCGGAAAATTTAAAGAGAATGCATGAACTATAGCTCATTGAAAACTTAACACAAGGTCGGAGATTGGAGTGGAACTACAAGTTACTATAGTGCCTATGGATGATTTTGAGATTGACCTCGGGCAATAATTCTTGAGGAGGGCAAAGGTAGCACCCATATATCACGTAGAGTGTTTGGTCGTCTTTTCAGGCCAAGATTCATGCATTCTCCCTACTATGAGGAGAAACTGTGAGGCGGTTGGCCAAATGACTTCCTTGAGTTTGGTTGTTGTGGATAGTCAAGGAGCCAAACAACCTCACCGTGAAGGACTTGGACGAGTTGGGTTTGATGGCAAAACCAAAGAGGGGAGTTCAAGAGGTCTTGCACTATCTTTGATGGATAGTGGTGTGATAAAGATAGTGGAATACAGAGTTGCCAGACTTGAGTCTTGATGGACTCCACGATGATGGCAGTGGATACAATGATGGAAGTTTGCTAGGGCAGGCAAGACGTTCCAAACTTAGGCAAGCAATTGGAGACAACGAATGTTTTGATCAAGGAAGCCCGTGAGACGTTTGATGAGTATGGGGAAGGTCTGTCTGTGGACTAAGTCGACAAGGTAGAGATGCAACAACCTTCGTATGTGAGGACCAAGGAGAAGTTCGAACCTTCCTTGGGCAACGACCAGATGACCCATAAATTGAATCACTGTTAGAAGAAGGTGAGGGAAAAATTAGGTCGAACGTGCCTATGTTGATATACTTGACGTATAAGTATGGTGACATTCAAAACTCCCCGGAGGACTTGGCTGATCTGGGACGAAACATGGACCGCAACAGTGGCTTGGGAAGTCACTTGCCATTGACCCACGACTGAGTAGCAACGAGTTGGTTCACTCCATAGGAGTGAGCAATGGAGCTTAGAAGTGCCTTGGAAAATTTCGCTTTGTAGAAGACTTACCAGCATGAAGAGAAGGTGGTGACCTTGCCTTGGTAGGATGTCCGGTTGCGGAAGGTAACTTGACAGTAGAAGGAAAAGGTGGTGACTTTGCCTTGGTTTATGAACAGTTGCACAACATGATTGAAGTTGAGTAGGAAGCTCTTGTTCATGGAGTGGATAGTGGGTAGTTGCATGATAACTTTGGTTTGAACGATGTGGAGGAGTTGGGTGACCACTGTAGACAGAGGCATCGATTCAGATGAACTTGAGAACAAAAGGTTCTTGGCGATGTTTTCGTCGGATGTTGTCAAGGATGGCAACGACTTTTGGTGGGGAGGATGTAAGACCCTCGCCTAGAGAGGCGCGAGGCACCTCCATTGTACCAGTGCAAATGGATAGTTTAGTCGACCAAGTCGCCTTGGATGACAACCTTGGCTTGTTGGCAAGGCGCATGACAAATATTTGAATTGGTGGCAAGGTGCCCCTGCAGATAGATTGGGTGTGCTTCGGGTAGAGTCAAATTGGACACACCAAGGAAGTTGTGCAGGCTTGGCTAGAGGCTTGAGGATCTAGAGTGCCAAGACTTTATAAGGACTGGTGGATTTAGGCATTCTGCACTTGGGGGTTGCGATGGGCGGTTGAGGTGCCTTCGGGTGCACTTGTTGAGTGTACTCCCTTGGGCATGTATTCATTGGATGTCTTGGGTGCACGAGTTGGATGTGCGGACCTAAAGGTGATTTGTCCCCATGACTTGTAAAAGACAGAGATACAACCGTGTTGGCCTTGGGCACGAACAATAGGAGGACTTGGGCATGGAATGAGATGACTCAGCGAATGAGATGACCTAGGAAAATAGAGAATGAAGTAGGCTCGAAGCGACTTAAGTGGATCAGCATTTGTGATGCAATGAGTTGACTTGAGGAGACTTGGGTCCACTCCATACGACAAGACTTGCCAATTGATGGGCAAGGCACATATAAGTATGGAGACACATCAACTAGCAAGGCATCAAGGGGATCAATCAAGAAGTGGAGACAAGAGAGCAAGAGGTGTGAAGAGTCATCTAGTGGTTTGTGTTGTCTTGGACAAGGGTTGGCACAGCAGGTCTCTAAGTTGGCCAAGTGACTAAGACGAAAACAAAACCTGCAGGAGGCAGGTCTGTGGATGCTTCAAGGGTTGGCTTGCTTGACTTGTGCGAATGTTGTGCAGTCTTGTAGAAGGCAACTCGCTTTGATATCTTTGTACTAATGTAATTGAGCTGCAGGAAATGGCTGAGCTCCCCTCTTTGTAACATTGCAACATTCTTCTATATATTGAATAAAAGGGTGTTAGGCACTAATTTGGCGCCACCTGTCCCCATATGATGTGTATTAGGGATGCTCTATGTATTTGAATGTTGTTGTTCCTTTGCATACTGTTAATTGGTTAAGTGTTGTATTGCTACAGAACATTTGAGGCCACGGTTGGATGTGTGCCTGGTAAGCTTGTTAGATAGATTGAGTTGAGTAGGACTTGGTATATTTAACTTGTTGTAGCTCAAGGCGAAGTTATGGACAGACCTTGATTGAAGAGGCATACTCTAGTTGTAGTATGCGCAAGTTGGCCAAGCCATTGTGGCAGAGGCAAAGGCAGTGCCACACGACTGTAGGTGCCAGAACAACTTGGGTGCACCAAGTCGTTGCAAAAAATTATGGGTGGACTGCAGGTCCATGACAATTGGGGTCTTGATGAGGGCACTCTGTTATAACTGGTTATGGTATGTATTTTGGGCAGTGTTCACTCTGTCAAGGGAGTTTGGGCTATAATGAAAGACTGACTGGTTATTTGCTCTACCGTTCACACTTACACTCTTATCATCCATGTAATCAATTGATGCTTTAAAAGATGCAATTTTTTTTGTCTATTGTGGGTAAAGGGGATTCTCTGGGTTGAATTTGGGCTTGGGTTCCAATCGCACTTTAAACCTTCTCTGCTGGTATCGTAGTCACAACTTGAAAGGGACTTTGTAGGCCAGGTTTGATTCATATTCATTGTAGCAGTGGATTAGATAAATTCTGTAGGGTCTAGATTGATGGTGGGCCACCTATGCTTTCATTTGGTTGTTTTGAAGAATTCCTTAGCGATAAGTAAATGTATGTATTTTCACCCTTCGTGCTTTTCATGATTACATGTCTGAATAGGACACTGGTTCAAAATGCTTCCTTCCAGATTGTTTGCTCAGTTCATCAATTATTGCCAGGCTTGGAGTGGATGTGGCTAGAGACTCGGTGGATGTTGCAGTCGACACAGTGGAAACAAGGCAATCAAATGTCACTGCTCAAATATGGAGGTCTTGATTAAAAGGATCAAATTACAGTACAAGTTACTTGTTCATAGTTTTAAATTGGTGGGGAGGGGCTCTGTGCTTTGTGAATGAGAAATGCCAAACCCAACCACAAGGAAAAGCTTGCTTTCGACAGACGGGACAGACGGGATACTATGGGTGGTTAGAGGACAAAATTACAGCACTTTTGATACAATCATCTCCAGCGACATTGATAACCTTAGAAGGAAGCTACATTTCTATTACAGTGAAAGTGATTCTTGCATCAGACAAAGGGCATGTAATGGCCCTTCAGATATTTCCATATCAGCAAAAGATAATTTCTTTGCTTAATAATTGAAGAGAAAACATGGAATGTTATTACCAACAATGTGACAACACGTCTGCAAACAATTTCAACATTGTATCATTTTTAAAACCTAGTACTACAGTTCCTCAAATGTTTTGGAATTATTTAATATAACTAGTTATTTAAAAGACCCTTCAAATTAAACCTTTTTATTTTACTTCAGACCAATCACCATTTTTTTTAAAGATTAGATAGGAATCTTTAGCCATTTTTCTCACTTGCATAAGTTTGATATGATCTTAAATGATCAGATTTTGAAAACTAAATTATATATATATTTGTTAAAATTGAAAAAATATTAAGTATAAAATTTATTGATTTATAATAATTTTTTAATTAAAATTTTCTTTTTTAAATAAAATAAGTAGTTGTCACCAAACTTAAAGGAGTGCGGGCTAGGGATTTTGAGGTTTGGGTTAATTAGTAAAACATAAAAGATGACCACCATCAAATTAATAATATAGATAATCTAAAGTGTTACATTTTTATTATGTTTAAAATAAGTCTTGAGATAATAATGAGATCATTAATAAGAGGAAGTTAAAAACAAATTGGACAGTTTTAATTTTGTTTCAAATTGTAGTTTGTAGCTGAAATACAATTTTTGTAGTGGTGTGTGGCAAATGCCAATCCAATGCACTAAAAGGGTAAATCCAACATCCTTATGTATTTAGGGAAATGTGTGAGATAGAGGTTACATGGGTTACATGACACAATGTTTGTGTTATGTTTAGCGTAAAAAAATGTAGGGGGTGTCCAACATTGAATCAAGGGTGCCTTCCATCATAGTGTTGAATTCCATCATAGTGTTGGTGTCTAACACCTCTAATGATTGTTGGTAATCATTGGTTGATTGTGTCTCAAATATTTGTCTTTCATGTGTCATTTGAAGGCCATATTTTGAGAATGATAGGGATCCATTGGAAGTTAGGTGACTTCATCCTTTAAATTTCTGCCTATATTTTTGTTGTCACTAAAGTGTTAGTCCAACACTCACTCTCCACGAACATATATGCCCAATAGAGAGGCATTGCTATTGGCCAGTAAGTATTCCCCTCACGACCTTGTTGCTTGAATCTTGTCCATCCATCCTACCTATTTGGCTTAACATAGTTTCCCACATGCTATCACATTATCTGTAACATACCCAACCACCCACAGGTCAGGGTACACTACCTTCAAGCCCGCCCTTGGACTTTGTTCTCTTATCAATACTTTTTAAAAATTTAAGGATGCATAAAAGGAAAGACTTTAACGACACGCACAATAGAAGTCAACAAGCATGCATAGTTTAAAGATTCAATTACACGATAATTAAATATACAACATAAATACATTCATATACATGCAATTGATACCATAACATAGAGCACTTATCTTTATGAAAGATGACACCAACTTGCTGTAGACCAAGGACGTTCCACCCAATCATAGACACTACTGTTCCAAATCTCAACAACAACGTCACCCCCGAGTGTTACTTGGCTTCCCAAACCAGTCAACACCCAAGCTCTCACATGCTTTCCATCTCTCACAACAATCCAAGTACCCAGCTTGCACCACCCGAGAGAATGGACCTCCACCCTTCTTTGCCATGCAGTCCCTCAGGTAGCCCTCCTTATTCAGGCTCCAGCGCAACTGGTCCAGAATCTCGATGCTGGAACTCTCAAGACTCGCAGTTTTGAGCAACATTGGACACATGCCAACGCATCTCAGACATGCAGGCCTCAAATCATGGTTGGATCACACCAACGACCACTACAACTAACTATCATGTGGCTAATCTTGTTCGGTTCCCTTTCCCAAGCCAAGACACGGATGAGGATGGATCAATGAATGGGTGAGTGAGTGCATGAAAGTGCGCGAGGGAAATGAATGAACGTACAGGAAATCAACGAACAAACCATCAATTGAACCCCCCCATCAGACCAGAGACGAGTTTAAGTAACTTTGTGGGGAATCATGAGCCACTTGGCCTTCCCCAAGAAACTCACGTAACCGATCCCCTCCCTTAGGCAAAAAGGGTAATTAACATAGGAATAACACTTAGCCCCTCAAGCCCCCTCTCTTGTGGAATCATAGCCCCTTATAACTCTAGTCCTTGACCGTCTAGCAACCAACCATGTATTTATTATTAATAATGATAGAAAACATTACATGTCTTGGGCACACTAGCCTTTTAATAATTGTTTGGGCACCCTGGCCTCTCAGCATTGTAACAGTACATTATTTAAAATGAGGGTTCAAAACCTGGGGTGTTACATTATCCCATTACTCTAGTCCCAGCAACCCCTTAGAAGATTTGTAGATAACCAATCAAAGATATCATATATCTAATCCTTAAATTCATATCTTGCTTCCACTTCCACTAGTTGTGCTTTAACTGTAATATATGTTCTCTCTCTCTCTCTCTCTCTCTCTCTCTCTCTCTCTCTCTCTATATATATATATATATACAGTAAAAGCAAAGGAAAATGTCTCGAACATAAATAAATTTGATCGCTTGTTGATGCATCGTCATGGGTTTCGTTGAATTGTTGGATGATCAAGTAATGCCCCGAGGAGAACAAAGAGCAACTAGCTACCATTCTCAACATGGTGGTGGTGGTATCACAATTGCAACCCATTTCCTAAGTTGAAATTATTGTTTGAACTATAAATAGGATGATTTTGATGCAAGGATAGTGAAGATAAGAATCAAGCAATTAAATGTGCCCAATGCTTGGAAGACCAAGCAAATGAGCTAATAAGGACAAGGGAAAACCAAAAGGGTATGAGAAATAAGGCATCCTTGATTTGTGTTTGGTACAAGAAGGGTCATATTGCTGATAATAGTTGGTATTTTGGTCCATGTGTCTTTTGTGGATTTAGAGGATATCATGTGGCTTCATGTTGGAAGAGACGAACCTTCATTAGAGGAGCAAAATAAAGAAGGTTTCTAATATCACTTCCCAAGACAATAGAAAGCTCATATGAGCCTAAACTAGTGGAAGTTTCAAAGCAAGAACTGTTGTAGTGATTGCAAAAGCATTGGACACCATTTTTCCAAATGTTGGAGGCTACATTGTTAAGTTTTGAGATATTATTAGGTTTCTTTTCAATTTACTAGATAACCATAGCATAGATAGGATCACTGAGCGAAACACAATCACAAGATACACAACATTTATCCTGGGAAACCCTCATGGGGAAGAAAACCCAACAAAAACTTCCTTACTATAGATAGCCAATACAATGCCAAGACAATAAATCAAACACTAGAGAATATCCTCTACTAAGCAATGCGTCTCTCTCTCTCTTCCTTCTTCTAGCAACTGGCAACTGCAACTTCCTTCAAACTTGCGCACTAGTTGAGTGAGCTGAGTGAGTGAACAAATGAGGCGCTAGCTTCCTTTATTTATACAAATTGGAAGGAGCTGGAAAGGTGTCCCTTCCTTGGGCAAGGCCGACTTGTCTTCTTAGTGGTTAAAACCACTTTAAATGGCATGGGGGCCGACTTCTCAATTTGCATAATATATTTAGGATTTGACCAATCCGCAAAAGGGGACTTGGTCAATTACAATGCCTGACATGACCAATCCACAAAAGGGGATTGATCCAATGAATAATAACTCAATAATAAATAGAATACTCTTTGCAGTTACAATATTTCAACACTCCCCCTTAACAAGAAGGGTATTCTACAACATCACCAGGAGAGAGAGAGAGGGAAACAACATCAACAACATCTGGAACACCGACTGTCATATCTATAAATCATCAGAAGTTTTTCTCATCATCAATATCATCATTCACAACAGGGAGCTGGAATGGCATCATCATCTACATCAACATGGATTAGTATAACACTAATACATCATCATCAATAACAACACAAGGTTGATACACCATCAATAAAAACAATATCACAGCACAAAGGCTGGAGCATCATCAACAACAACAGTGTCACAGCATGAAGGCTGGAGTATCATCAACATCAACGTCAACACTAGGTTGGCATCATCAACAACAACAATATCACAACACAAAGGCTGGAGCATCATCAACATCAACGTCAACACTAGGCTGGAAATCTTCAGCACAAAGTTGACATCACAACACGAGGTTGGCATCAAAAGAACATCAACACAAAGCTGGAAATCTTTAGCACTAGGCTGGCATCACAACATGAGGCTGGCATCACAACAACATCAACACGAAGTTGGAAATCTTCAGCACTAGGCTGACATCACAACACGAGGCTAGCATCGCAACAACATCAGCACGAAGTTGGAAATCTTCAGGACTAGGCTGACATCATAGCACGAGGCTAACATCACAACACCATCGGCACAAAGCTGGAAATCTTCAGCACTAAGTTGGCATCACAACACGAGGTTGACATCACAACAACATCAACACGAAGCTGGAAATCTTCAGCACCAGGCTGGCATCACAACAACATCAACACGAAGCTGGAAATTTTCAGCACTAGGTTGGCATCACAGCACGAAGTTGGTGTCACAACACTACTCCCCATTTTGAGGGAGGTCCTTTCAGACTACACCAAACTTTTCTCAAAAGTGCTCAAACTTTACACGAGATAGAGGCTTGGTCAACACATCAACACTCTGTTCATTCGTGCTAACATACTGGAGCTTTATGGCTACTCTCTGCACCATATCACAGATGTAATGATCTCAGATCTGTATGTGTTTTGACTTATCATGGAACACATCATCTTTATACAACATTGGTTATCACATAGGATCACGGTGGCTTCCATCTCCTGATCAAATAGATCTGTCAACAACATCAGAGGCCATATGGATTCACAACTGGCAGAGCATGCAACAATGTATTTTGCTTCTGCCATGCTGAGAGTAATGTTTGATTGCTTCCTACTCTGCCATGAGATCATGGCTGACCCCAGACTGAAACATCCTGAAGTGCTCTTTCTGTTAGAGACACTTCCAGCCCAATATGAATCAGTATAACCACTAAGTTCGAAGTCATGATCTCCATTATAACTGAGACCACAATCTAATGTACCCTTAAGGTACATCATCACATGTTTTGCAACAACCAGGTGAACATGTCTGAGCTTTACCAGAAACCGAGTCAAGGTGTTCACAACAAAACATATATCTGGTCTGGTGTTCATCAAATACATCAACGATCCAATGATCTGTCTGTACAATGTAGCATCAATCAATTCTGACAAGGTATCTATGAGGAGCTTCAACTTCGTTTCCATGGGTGTGTACATGGATTTACATTCCAACATGTTAAACCTCTTCATCAGTTCAACTGCATACTTCCCTTGGTTAAGGAAGATCTTCTCCGCGCTCTAACAAACTTCAAGATATAAGAGATAAAATATTGGGTCTTTCATCAAACTCTGTAGCGAGCTTCTTCTGTAATCTGTGATGATATTTTCTTCATCTTGTCAATAATACATCATCTACATATAGTAGTAATATCATTGGTTCATCATTCATAACCTTGAGGTAAAGGTTAGAATCAACTCTACTCTTGGTAAAGTCCAAGCTCTTCAGGAAACTGTCAATTCTTCCATACCAAGCTCTAGGAGCTTGCTTCAGCACGTACAGAGCTTCCTTCACACGACATACATGAGTCTTTATATCTTCAATCTTCAAATCAATTTTTTTCATTACATTGTACCAATCTGGTACACTTGCTCAGTTGTAACTCAATCTACACAATCATGTGCTAGCTTTATGTTGCTCTCTGCAAAGCACTATCTGTCTCACTGCCTGAGAGTATGTCCTCTCTTCTTTCTGCAATTGTTCCTTCTGGAACTGGGACTTTGCACCTGCATCTGCTATGAGGCTGAAAATGATTGCTTCATCCTCACTATGGCTGCTGAAATCTGTGAGTAACTCCTCTTATTCTATCACGACAACAACTTCATCTGAAACTAAGAGTGGCTCAATAATTGATACTGAAGGTAACTCTTCTTCTTTCATGGAGTAACTATATCTTTCATTGTAGTCATGTCTCCATGACCCAACTAATGTAATGCACCAACTGCCACTCAATTTTAAATATGGGGATTGCTCCCCCTGCATCTCATACTATATATGAATCATGGTTGTTCTGGTTGTCTTCATAAATATTGGAACTATTTCTTCAATTACTGGAGTAAGCGTCTCGTCATAGTCTTCTCCCTCTTGTTGGGAGAATCCTCTAGACACACATCAGACTTTGTACATCTGCAACATGCTTGATTTGTATAGATCAATCTTGGAAGTCAATACTGACTTCTCTTCTAGTCTCACAGAAGAATCCATATCCTAGTCTTTCTGACCAACTTCCTTTTTTGTCACTGAGACAAGGGAATCTTCCAGGAGATTTCATATCTCCTAGGAGTCTCTGAAGTTACAATCTAGTCTTCTCATGGCATCTGTTTCCCAATCCTGGAAGTTGTCTCTTCATCTGATCCTTTCTCAGATCAGGATTATCCTTGATTTCTTATGAGTCTACAAGGACTTCATCATCTCTTACAGGGTATACTCGGTGTTGAATACCAAGTCTAAACATGAAAGACTAAGTCAGGCTTCAAACGAGTTCTGCTTTCCATCAAGGTGGCTTTATTAACCTTTGAACAATTCTATTGTGAGTTCTTGTTCTAATGTTCAGTCATCCTTGGAGCCTTCTGCTCCTTACAATCAATCTCCGTATGAGATACTCTGGATCTCAACAGATAGCTTCTTCTTCACCTTCTTTGGTACATGAATGTATCTGGTTATGTACATAGTCTTCTCCATGTCTCATCTAATATGTTTCCTTCTACAACCTTCACTATAGCTTCCTCAGGGTTATCACCTGTGACTTGGAACAAGGTCAACAAAACAACAAGCAAGAATTATACTCTTTTGATAATAGTAAATAAAACAATAGCACGAATAATCGTCAAAGTAGCTCCTTTAGAGCTTTCATTTTTGACCTGTCTAAAATAAGGATCAAAAGTAAGAAATATAATATGAAATGAGATCAACACTCTTCTAGTGTTGTGATCAAACATTCATCCAAGGTAACCTGGAATCAACACAAGAAGTTTCTTCTAGAGGAGATGTTAATTGTATTTGGTAAATGATTACATTAAACATCTATCTCAATATGCTACATGCTACCAAGCATAATGCTTTTCAAAGACTGCTACCTCAACAATAGTGTTTACTTCTTGTAATGGGGTAGTTATCAACTTGTCATGTGCAACTTTGAATCTTATCAACTTAATTAATCAAACTTGGAACTTGGAGTCTTGTCCTCAAGAATGAGTGTGTGTTGATTTTTTTCCAAGAGTCCTTCACTCAAGATGGCAAGTGTTTTATTCAACTTGTCCTCTATACTAAGACAATGTGCTATCTTGACAAAAGGTTGGGTTAGAGAATAAATTCTATGATCTCAACTTTAATCCATCTAATACCTTGAATTTTATTTTGACCAAAGGTTAGTATGATGGTCATAGCTTCAACATGCAACCTAGATCAAAATAATGTTATAACAAATAGATGCATATCAGAGTAATCAAACTTGGGTTGCATTATTCCTATGAATGTGTTGGATCTTGAGATCCTTTTGGATCTATGGCAAGAGATCCCTTTTCCTGCAAATACTCTTTAAAACTTAACCATTTAAACATATGTAAGTACATACCTCTAATAGTATTTGCAGGCACTGGCACCATCTGGTAGAAACAATAATAATTACTGACTCTTAAAAATTTCAAGGGTGACTGCAAATGGTACTGCAGCTGATACCTCAACTAATACTGCAACTGCAATTGATTCTGGAACTGCAACTGCAACTTAGGGATTTATGAGGAAACCCTAATTTTTCAAACTTCAAATTTTGAAATTCTAATCCAAGGGCTCGATGTGCTGAGTTGAGACAAGTGAGCTGGTGTAGTCAAATTTCTAAAAATGAAAATTTTACCCCTTGAAACTGAGCTTGCGGAAATCTGAACTGGTACTTCTAGTACTAGTTCTGGTTTCTTGGTTTTCTGGTACCAGTGAAAACTAGGGTTTCACTTTCTAGGAGTTCTATCCATTGAAAATGTGTGTTCAAGATGCCAAAAGATTCACTAGAGTAGGGCGCACTTTTCTAGATGGGTTTTAGGCAAAAATTCATCTCCAACAAAAGCCCTAATTTTCTTGTACGACAACATTGATGTTTTTCTTTATCCAGTGAAAGATGCTCTCTTCAGCTTAGCTCTGATACCATGTTAACTTTTGAGCTATTATTAGGTTTCTTTTCAATTTACTAGATAACCATAGCATAAATAAGATCATTGAGAGAAACACAATCACAAGATACCCAACATTTATCTTGGGAAACCCTCATGGGGAAGAAAACCCAACAAAAACTTCCTTAATATAGATAGCCAATACAATGCCAAGACAATAAATCAAACACTAGAGAATACCCTCTACTAAGCAATGCGCTTCTCTCTCTTCCTTCTTTCGACAACTAACAACTGTAGCTTCCTTCAAACTTGCGCATTAGATGAGTGAGTTGAGTGAGTGAACAAATGAGGCGCTAGCATCCTTTATTTATACAAACTGGCAGGAGATGGAAAGGTGTCTCTTCATTGGGCAGAGGCGACTTGTCTTCTTAGTGGTTAAAACCACTTTAAATGGCCTGGGGGCCGATTTCTCAATTTGCACAATATATTTAGGGTTTAACCAATCCACAAAAGGGGATTTGGTCAATTACAATGCCCGACATGATCAATCCACAAAAGGGAATTGATCTAATGAATAATAACTCAATAATAAATAGAATACTCTTTGCAGTTACACTATTTCAACGTACATCTTGAACTTCATCCCAAGAATCAAACAAGAAAACCCAAGAGAAGATGTATCACACAGGTGAAAGAAGAAGAATGTATCTCATGCATTTGCAATGTAAGAAGTAGAGCAATGAAAGAATAAGTAGATCAACATCCCAATGAAAGGGAATTTGAAGTGGGAGATTGGGTATTTCTGAGGCTACAACCATACAAACAAATGCCTCTCAAGCAACAAAAGAAGGACAATAAATTAACACCCAAATATTATGGCCCCTATAAGGTTTTGAAAAGGATTGGAAGTATGGCTTACAAATTGGAGTTGCCTCCATCTTCATGTGTACATATAGTCTTCCATGTTTCTTTCTTAAAGAAGGTCAACGACAACATGATCTTAGTGCAAACTATTTACTAGAGATTAATGAAGAAGAGAAAACCATACTAGAGCCAGAAACAATCCTTGAAACAAAGATTAAGCAGTTGAGAAATTGAGCAATTATAAAGTACCTCGTCAAATGGAAGAACCTACCAGTGGAAGAGGTGACATGGGAATATGAGTTTGTAAAACCCTTGTTTCCCCCAGCTTGTAATTAATCATTAATTATGATTACCATGCTATGGCATGTGAACAATGTAAATGTATTATTGTTTGAATTGCCAAGAACTGATTGTGGAGGTGAAGCCTTGAAGTACTGGCCATGATATCACTAGAGGAAAGAATGAGAAAACTATAAGAGAGGGTTCCTTATGTCAAATGACCCCAAATTTCTTCTTGATGGGAATAATGAACCCCCTCCGGATCCCAAGGAGAAAAATCGGTTAATGAAGGAAGGACTGGTGGTTGAATACTCAACCACCTCCATGAATGGAAGCATGTTCTGGTTGAGGAGACATGAGATTGTCAGCCCGAAGTACCACAGAGTCCTGTAGACCCACGCTGACCTTAGTGGAACATGATAGGTGGAGAACCATCTTGGGAAAGGCAGGAAAAAAATAATACATGCACAAACAATTGAGGAGAGAGAGCGTGCATGAGGCTCTGCAGAGAGCGGGAGAGACACCAGACAAGAGCGCATGTGCAGAGGGGAACACAAGACCCAGATATGCAGAAGAAAAAAGGAGGACTGCGAGCTTGATGCTGATAAAGCATTTGATAAACCTCGTAGGGTTGTTGTTATCACTGAAATTTTGTCCGCAAATGGTTACAAGAATTCAACATCGTCAAACAGTTATGAGGTCACCCATGGACCAAAATTAACACAAAAGCATTTCCAAAGGGTAAAAAACTATACAACTAGTGCAAAAATTAAAGGGCACTATGAATACACAGGGCACAAGCACACATGCACAAAACAGAAATGCAGAAATCACACACATGCGCACGATGCGTGACTGTTGTCGCAAAAAACCGCGCACCTGAGAAACGACACATTTATGAGAGTGGTCGGCCTCCCACCCACTTCTGGTTCAGCTTCCAAGTTGATTTGACACTCAAATCTGGACTGGATTCGACTGGGTGGCTGGTCAAAGACCTAGAAATTCCCTCATTAGCCTCTTTACACACTACAAACTAGTTGGAAAATACATCAAAGGAATGCTCTAAAAGGCCATGGATACACTTCATTTTTCAAGGAATTCATAGCAAAGTTATGCTCCCACTATTCTCTTGAGGAATCCTCCATTCCCATCAAGAGTATACTAGCATCATTGCATTGGGAAATCCATCTCACCCCTTGAGTGGATTAACAAATAATTCTTTCACCATTTTCATTTTCAAAGTTGTAAGAAGAGCTTATTTGTGGGGGTCCAAGAGCCCTCTCTTGGAGGAAGAAGGAACCCATAGTCCTCTTTCTTCTCGGTGTTTTCTTTCACTAATATCAACCTTATCATTGGTGACATGGGTCTCATTGTTTCTTTTGTTTTTATGTCCCTATGCTTACTAATTTAGTTGTTGTTTTATTTCTTAGTTGTTTTTTTATATTTCTTTTTCTAACCCTTTTCCTTGCAGCTGTCCTGCTTAGCAAATCCAACTAAGCTTGCAAGCACCTCTATTTTGCTCTCTAAGGTGACGAAAGAGGCGCAACATATTGACGACTCCACTGGGGAAATGTATCAATTTCCTACCCCATTTGGGTCTTTCTAGCTCTTATTTTGGCTTATTTAACTTGCAGGTGCATTAACCGGCCTAAGCTGGCCTGCTAAACATCCAATTCCAAGTTGAATTGAGAGAATTCCATCTGAAATTTTCATTCACGACTGTGTGTCATCTGTGCGTGGGTTTTTTGGCTCACAGACGCGCATCATGCACACATGCGCCTAAGTCACAGTTCTGTTCTGCGCACCTGCACCCATTAGGTCATTTCGATCTGTGTACATGCGCTTAGTGCGCCTCTGTCTCCACTGAGACCCGCGCACCTGTGCAAAAAATTCACATTGTAAGGTTTTTGAGATTTGGGGAAGGCCCTTAGCCTTCTTAAAAGTGATTTCATGCATGTTTTAAGCTGCACCACACTTAGTCCCCTCTTCAGATAAAGAGATTAATCAAAACACATAGGCACTTAGGGGGTTTAAAGTCATTATTTCCTCTTTTGCTTTCATTTCGCCACATGGATGGTTTGCTTTGACTAAAAATATAAGTTGGAAATCATTTGCAATCACATCTAACTTGCATTGAGACTAGAAGTTGGATAACAATCGCATAATATGCTCTTCTCTCGCGCCTCCAAGCGACCTTGAGAATCAGAAAAAGATTGTGGGACAATTTCGTCTCCCTTAAAAAGATTAAAACCTTTAGGAGAGGACAACAACCCTTCTTGGGAATCCTCTTAGTTTATTTTTTCAAATATATCTTAATATTGTAACGGGCCCATACATGCCCACATGTCACAAAGATAAGATAGTGTTGAAATTTACTTTCTTAGATTAAATCACTAGGAAAGTGTAAAGGTTTTGTAATGGGCCCATACATGCCCACATGATCACAATCTAGGATAGTTTCAAAGATTTTCTTAGATTACATCACAATAGGGATTTAAAAGAATAGTAAGAGACCCACATGTCCACATGCTAGCTTCCTACGGACTTTTGAATTGCGCAAGGTTGTACCAAAGACACTTAGTCAATTAGGTAATCAACACTTGTAAGGACCAAGCGAAGTCCACATGCAGCAAGGTGACACCCAATTCATTAAAAATTGGTACACTTTCATTCATTCATACACAAAAGTCACTTATCACTCACATAGTTTCTTCTTAAAATGTGGAGGTCAAAGTAAGTTTCCTCCAAAGGGATTCCGAAACACGCCATCATTTTCTTGACGAAACTATCCACTCCCTTTTAATTTCAACGAGGTTGGTTCACACCCCCAACCTCTCAAACAACTACATCTAAATTTTTTCTAAAAACTCACTAAAGTTTTCCTCCACAGGAACACAGGAGGTGCCAAAAGAATTTTTTTAGTCTAGGTAGGATTTCGGGGATAGGCATCCAAATAACTCCCCGTTATCTGGTTCTCACATTGTCAAAACCATAGAAGTTGTCAAATAGGGAATTGAAAATCCTCCAAGTCAAGTGTTCCTAACACCATAAGGCAGGGAGATACACGTGAAGGGTTGAAGGCCAATGTTCGATTGTTCTGTGCATCCCCCGTTGAGGCACCCACCTCTTGGACGAGATCTAGCGCGTGACCCATTTCTTAGGCTGAAAATCTAAATGCCGCACTTTGACCAAGGTACCCAGTGACCAAATTTTAGGACATCACCCAGGTGGAAATTGTGGGCTGCAATTGCACCTTGATCGGATTTTGTGTGGCTATTGGGAAATATCACCAACTCTTCCGAGATATGACCCCTTTATCCCTCATTATAACTGATTATTTCATCCTTAACTAGTTTCTCTTCCGGTGACTTCAGACCCCACTGTTGAGTACTATTGGAAGGTCCAGTGCTATTTGAGAGGAAGGACATTACGTTTTTTAGAACACAAGCATTTGTTTTCTTTGATTCCCCACATGGACAAAACCCACTTATCCACATATATGCTTCTTTTTCAAAACACTTTATGTATGATGCACTTCTGATTACATTTTGATTTAGATATATATAGTGTGTAAAGTTTAAAATTTGCAACAAAGGTTCTTGTTTACTTTCTCTCATCACATTTCGCACACATCCACTCAGATAGTAGGACATCATAGGGGACCCACAGAACCCTCGTCGTTCCAGACGCTTACTAAACCTTCCTCCTATTTCAAGGGGAGTTCCTAGTCTTGCCATCTCATCGACACCACCTTCACACACTCCTGTGAGTGCCACTGTCTTAGGATCAACTTTGCCTGGTTCCACATTACTTGGGTTCACTTCCCAAGTCCCTTCGTCCACTCGCTCTCCTTTACACGGAAGCGGGGGACCAACTTCCTCTCAAGGGGGAAGTACCAACCCACTTACTCCCCCTCAAGGGTCAGGTTCACAACACACTCACACCATGGCTGGAGCTAATCCTCCCCCCCCACTGTAGATGCCATATTTGGCCTCTCTTAACATACCATATCTAAGCAAACTCACCAATGATCCTATATTGCATGACCCCACATGGCCTGCAATGCCCACCAAACTACCTTCAGACATCCCTAAGTTTGAAGGAAATGCAGGAGATGACCCTGCCAACCATGTCATGAATTTCCACCTATGGTTCTCTTCCAACAACATTATGGATGATTCCATCAGACTACGATTATTTCAATGCACACTCACTGGCCCATCAGCCAAATGGAATGTAGATGAAAAATCAGGGTCCCATGTGATTTTCGAGTCCTTGGCCAAAGCATTTTTGACCTTCTTCCAATTACCAATATGCCATGACAATGGTATTTAACTACTCTCTAATTTCAAACAAACCTCAACCACACATATCGTTGATCACATTCACGAGTGGTGTAGACGACGTAGTTTGTGCAAAGCTGAAACCACCAAACAACAGTGTCTTGACTGGTTTCTCAGATCAATTGTCTCTCTCCTTGGTAAAGATGTAGCTTCCACCTTCCCTCAATCCAAAGAAGAATCCATTAGTAAGGCTCAACAATATGACCTCATATATTCACAATCAGGGTACTTATACACGATACTTCCTAATCTCCCCAAACCCATGCCATTTGGTCAAGACAAACCTGGGATGTCTCACTCTGCAGACGGATTGATTGGTAATACCACACACCATAGTCCTCAACCCCAACCACCACCAATGTATGGCACACCTCAATATCTACTAGCATATGGGGGAACCTCTTATTACCCCCTACCCCCTTATTAACAACCATACCCTGTTGCTATTCCTCCACCCATCAGTGGGCCACCGTCGACACCCCCACTACACCCACCTATCCAGACAAGTTCTGGTACCCTCTCTACCTCAGCTTATACTATGAGTACTAGAGAAAACACCATGCCTTCCTATGTACCTTACGGATCACAACCCCCATAGAATCTGTACTTTCCCTTTCCTAGTCCTCCACAGCCCATGGCACCCCCACACTATCACGCTGGGGTGAATTTTTTTCAACCCTCTCCCGTTCAACAATACCAAAATTTTGAACAACTGAATACGGAAAATCCGACCCATCCATTGAATAATGCCAAAAATAAAGGAAGAAACAAGAACAATAACAACCCAGGTCAAGGCGGGAATCAACCCCAACAAAACCAACCGGCTGGGGGCACCCAGAACCAAGGGAATCAAAATCCCCAGGGGGGCAATAACAACAGACGTCAAGGGAGAAATAACAATACTATCAAAATCAACTTCCCTTGTGTCATTTGCGGTGAGTTCAGTCATTATACTCAACATTGCCCCCAAATCGCTGATTTCAAACGATTGAAAGAATCAGGCAGTCTACCACATCTTCCAACACCGTATGCCCCTCAGCAGGCCCCACAACAATATGCGCAACAACCCCCCCCAGTTGTGCTGCATAATCCTATTCCACACCAAGGTGTGATAAACACCCAACATGACACACAACCTACCCCACCTCAGTTGGGACAATACCTCAATCCAAACAATCCAACAGATCGCACGATCCTCCTCGCTAGTGAGGAAGAAATCCTTCTGCAAACACGTAATCGTCAGTACCATACACCCGTTGAGTCCTCTCCCATTCCTACAGAAAAAATCCCTGCACCAACGGGACCCCCGTTAGTGATCCCTCGTCCTAACACAAAACTGCCTCTTCGTATCCCTCGCATCCCATTGCACAGGAATGTCCACAACACACAGGCTAGGGAAACTCTTAATTGTAGTTTGGTTGATGACTTAACACAATACCTGGCTGCCATGTCCATCTTAGAAGTCCTTCAGACTTGTCCCACTCAGCGGAAATTATTACTTTCCACCTTGGGGCAGTCGACCCCGCAGATACTCGACTCATTACATTTGATCTCGACAACGGAGAACCTCTCCTTCCCACTTTGATTTCTTTTCAAATCCCAGTGAAAATTCGGAACATTACAGTTCATCGGTGCATCATCGATGAAGGTGCATCCACATGCATTATGTCCAAATCTATATGGCAGAAACTTGGTTCCCCTGAACTCATACCATCTGCCATTACCTTACGAGCTTATGACGGATGACCATCGTCTCCTGAAGGGCTCTTCCAAAATGTTCCCGTAGAACTTGGGGGCAAGACTATTCTCATCAACATTGAAATTATCGACGCCCCACTCAATTATAATATCCTGTTCGGTCGTAGCTACATGTATGCTATGAAGGCAGTTGCTTCTTCCATCTTTCACACAATGATGTTCCCCCATAACGGGAAGATCATTACGATTGACCAAGTCTCACATTACGAGTTCAACCCTTCTGCCAACATCGATAACATTCTGCCTCTCATTCACACAAGTCACGATGCATACCCACTCATCGAAATGGGTCTCGAAATTTTCAAAGACCCATCATTGTTAGGAACTTACCATGGTGCACCACCACTCCTTCATCCTTCCAATCAAGTATGTGTCGTCTCATCCAACGGAACTGACATCAAGGATACCCTTCCTCCTAGGGAGGCTTCTATCATATCTGACGTCCCACTAGTTGTAGAGCTTCCCTCTTACGAGCCTCCTACGAACTCGTCGACCCCACCAGTCCACGATTTCACCTCTCCCCAAGGACATATCCCAGTTTGGGAGACAGTTCCCCAAGCCATTACTCAAATTCCCTTCTTCTACCCTCCACCTGGTGTACAAGCTTTCCAAGTAGCCACAACGCTTACCCTCCCTAATATAGTGTTAGCAATTCGAGTTTGGTATTTACATCCATCAGAGATGGTCCCTCGACCATCCCTTCCCCCCCAAATGGAAGGAATCCCAATGATGATTCCCATACTCACTCCCACCATACCCTCTACACCCCCACTCACTACTCTCCCTGCCACAACTGGGTGCAGGAGAAAGAAGAAGGAGCCCACAACTCCACTTCCCCTGCGCATCCAACCCCCTTGCATGATATGTGAGAAAGATGGACACCAAACCAACTACCCATCTCCACCGGAGTTACGAAACTTGATTCCACTCAATCAAACTCCATCAACACTCGCCACCATAGCAAGTACTGTCGTTACCGTCCCTCACTCAAGTAGTAAAGGGCTGCGAACCAAATTCGCTTGCACTATATGTTAAGAATATGGCCATTATACACACCATTGCCCAACCCTACCATGCTTCCGGCAGACCTTACCCGCAGTAAGCCAATGCTTCCAGAGCGAACCCAGTCTAGCTACGTCATCCCTACCAAAAATCACTGACATCCATTATGTCACAACTTCAGTCAATGAACGTATGAGATGCCCTTGCTCTCTATGTGAATCCTTAGATCATTTTACATACCAGTGTCCTATGATCATTGAATACAGGTAACGCTAATTGACCCTGCTTCAAAGACCCACAAAATCGATGGTTGACATTACCTCGTCACTAGAGATTCTTCATCTCATTTCTCCCGAACCCGAGGCCCTCCCAACGCCTCCGTGGTCCTTGGATGACTTACTCGAGGATTCACCTTCAAATTCCCCCAATTCTCCTGCTCATTTCCCTACGGAAATTTTACATCCAACTACCACGGGTACTCCTCAGTACTTCGATATTTGGTTTATGTCGAGCGAACCATCGCAATTCCATTGCGACGTTCCCTTTGCTTCTTCATCACCAGGGGGCAGCCACACGACAATAATCACCGATATCACTCTTCATGACCCCTTGTATTCCCTCCAATTCCACTGTGACGAGGAAATATTCGAAGAGTTAAACAACCCCAACTACCCATGGGATGCACTACACCATCAGACGCTCTTCTTTCCACAGGAAACCTCCACGCCTCCTAATCAACACCCCATATACGCGGTCAAACCAAGGATTTTATCCCATCAGGGCATATCAACTGGTTCAACAACCCCATTCCTACCCCTGATGCTTTTGAAGAAGGTAACATGGACAACATTTCCCCGACCATCAAAATCGACATTTCCATAAAAAATGGCATCATCGAGGAAATCACCATTGGAGCCACTTGCACTCCTCAAGAAATCACCACCTATAAAGCCCTCTTCTAGGAATATCGGGATATTTTTGCCTGGTCATACACAGAAATGCCTGGCCTTGATCCCTCTATCGTCGAACATCGCATCTACACCTGACCCGAAATTACACCAGTTCGTCAAAAACAACGACCGCTTCACCCATCCAAAGCAGTGACCATCAAAGATGAGATTGACAAATTACGCACGACTGGGTTCATCTACCCCATTGCCTATACCTAATGGGTTTCCAACCCTGTACCCGTTAATAAAAAACAGGGCACTATCGACGTCTGCACGAACTTTCACAATTTCAATCACGCATGTCCCAAAGACAAATTTCCAACATCTTTCATCGATCAAATTATCGACGACTGCGCAGGCCACGAGGCTCTATCCTTCATGGATGGTTTCTCTGGTTATAATCAAATCCAAATTCACCCAGCCGATCAATACAAAACCGCATTCACTACTCCTTGGGGTACTTTTGCATATTGTGTCATGCCTTTTGGCTTAAAGAATGCTGGCGCAACTTTCCAACAGGCTATGACATACATTTTTCACGATCTGGCTCATATTATCCTCGCATACTTGGACGACCTCACAGCTTGATCCAAGAAATGCACCCAACAGCTTGATGATTTACGGATCATCTTCCAACGGTGCCGTTAGTACAACATCCATTTGAACCCCCTGAAGTGCGTGTTCTGCGTCACTACGGGGCGTCTCCTCAGATTCATCATTTCCCAAAGCGGTATTACCATAGACCCCCTCAAAGTCCAAGCCATCACCGAAATTCCACCTCCCCAGAATTTATGTCAACTCCAGAGCCTACAAGGAAAAACTAACTTTCTACGGCGATTTGTCCCAGACTACGCCACATGCACACATGGTTTCCTTCGCTTACTACGCCACGAAATTCCATTTTACTGGGATGAACATGCCCAAAAGTCATTTAATGATCTTAAAATGACGCTCTCCAATGCTCCTTTAATTAGTGCACCCAACTACAATCGCGACTATATCCTCTACATATCAGCATCAACTATCTCAGTAGCAGGAGTTCTCGTTCAAATCGGTGATAACGATCGTGAACATGTCATTTATTATGTTAGTAAAAACCTCTTAGGGCCACCCTTGAAGTATAAACACGAAGAGAAACTAGCCCTTGCATTCATCCTCGCAATCCAGAAATTGCATCATTACATTCTGCTTCGCACAACTACGGTCGTAGCAAATTCCAACCCTATGCAATACTTGCTCAGTCGTCGGCAAATTAATGGCAAATTTGCGCAATGGATCGTTATCCTTTAGGAGTATGATCTTGAATTCTCAACACCCAAGAGAAGAAAATCTCTCATCCTCGCCGAACTTGTCACGACCTTCCCCTCTGATACTACCAGTGCCCCCGTCAATACCGACTTTCCCAACGAACACCTCTTTTACATCACTTCGGATGATCCTTGGTATGATGACCTCCTCGTCTACCTCCGAACTCAAAATTTTGGTAACCACCTTTCATGAGATGATCGTTGTCGTATTCGCCACCAGCCCCCCCGCTACCTCCTCATCAGAGACATCTTATACCGGCGAGGGGTTGACACCATTCTTCGTCGATGCCTGACCATTGACGAGGCCGACAGAGTCTTGAACGACTGTCATAATGACGCATGTGGGGGCCATCTTTCGGGAATGTCCATTGCTCAGAAGATCATCCAAACAGGTTACTTTTGGCCTACATTGTTTCACGATTGCATTCATGCCGTGAAACGATGTGAGAAGTGTTAGCTTTACACCAACAAAGCACGAGCACCACCTTCTCTTCTTCATCCAGTCATCACTGCCGACCCTTTTTGTAAATGGGGCATCGACTTCATGACTTGTAATCCCCCCTCCAACACTGGACACAAATACAATGTTGTCGCAGTCGATTACTTCACAAAATGGGCGAAAGCTATGCCCACCTTCAGAAATACCGCTGGAATTGCAACACGTTTTTTCTTTAACCACGTCATATCCCGTTTTGGAGTACCACTCCAACTAGTTTTCGATCACGAGAAACACTTCGAGAATGAGATTTTTGTCGAACTCTCAACTCGGTTAGGATTCTCCCACAATTTTGCCTCACCATATTACCCTTAGTCTAATGGACAGGTCGAAGCAGTTAACAAGGTCCTCAAGACCATGTTACAACGCACGGTTAATAAACGTAATACCAATTGGTATCATATGTTATTTTCTGCGCTATGGGCTTACCGTACGACTATGAAAACAACTACTGGTTTCACACCATTTCATCTAGTCCATGGGGTTGAGGACACTCTTCCCATCGAGTGAGAAATTCCCACCTTACGCACCATAATTGAGCTATTACCCGACACTGCTCCAATGGAGCAGCGCTTTCTGAACTTAGAATCCCTGGATGAAGATCGACAATCTTCATTACAAAACAATGAGGCAACTAAAAAATGGTCAAAAGCCACCTTTGACCGCCATGTCAACCTTTTCTCATTTCACAAAGGCGACCTCATCCTTTCTTACGATACCTTTGGTCATGGAAAATTCGAGTCACTATGGCATGGCCCATACATTATCCAACATTGCCTCACCAAAGGTGCATACATCCTGACCTCCCCTGAAGTCCTCTCTCTCAAAGAACTCGTCAACGGGTTATACTTAAAGAAATTTTCTGCCTAAGTGTCGCAGTTCTACTTTAGGCTATTTCTTTTATAGTGTTTTTAATCTTTTTTCCATCCCTCACGTCTAAACTATCATTTGTGTTATTGATAGATGCTTCCTCCACCAGCCTACCACATCGGTTACGCCGACGACGCCAGTCGTTGGACACAAAATCTCGCTTCGGTAGCTTGGGCCCTCTATACCCCCTCACATGAAATTCTCCATTCGAGTGGCATATGTTTGGGTTTATCCACCAACAACCAAGCCGATTACATTGCCGTTATTGGCCTCCTCGTTGATGCCCAACATCATCGTATTTGTCACCTTAGCGTCTTTCTCGACTCTCAACTAGTCGTTCTCTAGTTCAACAATGTGTACCGCATACGCGATCCTTGCCTCTTTCGCAAATACCTACAGGTTAGACTTTTATCTCGACATTTTGATTTCATTACATTTACACATATTCCAAGACAATTGAATCAAATTACAGATAACTTAGCTAACATTGTGTTAGATTGGCATATAACACATCAAGATACCGCTACACATACATAAACATACCAACAACCTGTCACAACATATATAGATTAGACATCATCAACACATTAACAAAGAACATATAAACATCACATAGATCTCAAAATGTATACTCATGTATATATAAGACGGTCCACAGTGCCATCCAAATGTTTACATACAAAAATACAAGTATCCGCAGGCTAGTGAAGCACCTTGGTACAAAATGGGCTCACTAGCCTATATACAAAAATAAAAAAATACATAGAACACCACTCAAGGTGCCTCTAGAGCACCATCTCCTGCCCCTCCCTCAGGTGGTGGTCCCCCACCCACTACCGGTCCCTCCAGACCGAGAGGTAACCATCCAGTCATAGCAGCACCTGCTACTGCTGCTCGTCGTACCATGACGGCGGAGTCCCCACACACTGCTCCAGGATGCCTTCATCCTGGATACACGACTACATGCCCTCAGGCACGCCCTGTAGCACCACCTCCAGGCGGTGGAAAATATCCTCAAAATCTGCTCCGACATCCGTCGTAGGAGCATGTGATGGCTCGACACCTAGGTCATCAAACTGGCATCTCCTCGCTGCTCTCTCAGGATCAGTTGGTCTCGCCTCGGTGTCCTCACACCGACGTATCTCTCCTACCCATGGCCCTCCCCGCGGCGGTCTCCCCGGCTCCTGGCGAGCTGGTGCCCTCAATAACTCAACCTCGCGCCCGTGAGGTGCCACATATGCACATACAAACAAGCAACAGATAGTATCAACATCTATACCAAATACACATGTCATGCTATCTAAAAAACAAACAATATATAACTCATCAACATACCTCGATGATCAAAAACCTCCCCTGGAGGTAACACCATGTTCGGATCACCCCGGAAGTCAACACCAGCATATGGAAACTGTAGTATTACCTGTGACATCTGCCGCCACACCTGCGCCGCCTCAGCCGTGAAGAAGTGGCCGCCCTCACCACCACCGTGGCGAAGCAAAATTGTCGACCACCACTTCAGTCGTGGCTCTCACCCCAGGAGTGCCCAATAAAACCCTAGGGCACAACATAGGCACCCTCTCCAAAAACCAGGCCACTAGGATGGACCCAAAAGCAAACTCTCCTGTATCAGTGGACCGACAACGGTCCAGCTGCCCTACCATCCTGGCATGCAGTGTAAGCCCCCAGGAAAAGTGCTCACCGACCAATACCCTTTCCATAATACTCAGCTGACCACCACTGATCCGCTAAGTCGTAAGGGACCCGTACACCCTCACAATCATTGTTGCTATACAACGATGCGTTAGAGCCTCCATCGCCTCGATGCTCACGACAGAGCTCAACATAAATTTCTCCCTGGAACAGTATCTCCGACCCACTATCACTAGCGCCACATCAGTAGGTAATACCGGCTCCGCCGGTAGGAGTGTTCCCCGAAACGAAAGCCCAATCAAAAAATATATATTCTCCATCGCAGTGAAGGCAAGCTGCTCTCCCTGCACCATAAAGAAATGCAGGTCCAGACTCCACATTCGGATAAGGTACTGTAGGAGATACTCATGCGCTTGTATCAACGGGCACTCAAAGAACTTCAACAACCCACAGGCTGCTAAAGTAGCACGAATCCCCGACTCCTTAATAGCCATGACATCTCTCAGCTAGGACCAATCCCGCTCTCGCCAACCAACCGACATCGTGAAAAAATATCGCCTACAGCCACACAAAACAGTCCTAGGTCATCCACATGGACCATAAACAACATTAAAAAGATAAGTTTTACATCCATCAACATTTCCCCCAAGGTGCAGCTGTTTAACCCATAGGTGCTCACACATGCGCGCCTATTCACTCCACAGACGCGCACGTATGTGCGCCTGTTCACTCCACAGGCGCACACTCAGGCGCGCATGTCCATCCCACAGGCGTGCATGCGTGCGCGCCTGCTCAGACTATAGGGGCGCCTCCATGCACCCCTGTCATGAACACAAGCGTGCATCAGAGCACGCCTGTCCACTACAAAGTCGCGCACACATGTGCACACATAATGTGCACCCCCATGCACGACTATCCGTATGGCAGGCACACACTTGTGCACGCATACTTCTGGATCACCCGCGCACGTGGGGGCCCACATCCATAAACCCATGTACGACCCTTCATACAGGCTCTGCCAAAAAATGGAAACCCTAATTCTATGTAGGATGATCAGACTACTAACTTGAAGCTTGTTGGTCCTCGATCGACTTCCTCGTTCTCCCAGAATCTTCAAATCTCATCTGAATACTTCTCGTCCAATCACTCTAGCAACAAGTACAAATGAGGTGGCAATGTGGGCCCTACAACTATATATAGGCCTTTTCACCAACCTTCCACTCACCATTCCAGGAGCTCCAGGTGTCCATTCTTTGATCTGTCTTCAGCCATGGGATCAACATCCCGTCATCTACATCACGACATTCCCCAGGCCACTTTTCATCCTGAGCCCCTGGGGTGCCATTTTTTTTCATACCCCGACCAGTTACACATGATCATATTCAAAATTATCAAATAAATGCTCGTATGTTCGATTCTCGTCAGATATTGTTCACGTCGGGTATTTGGTTTCATGTGTGCAGGTACTTGGTCATCATACATCAAACACAACCCCTTCAGGTATATGCTCAGCACTAGCATGTAGTCATTCCCTCTGAATCTCACTTGCATCTCCAGCCACACCCTCTAACATTTGCCTCTAGGATCCCCATCTCTGGCTCTACAGTACCAACACCTCCATTTGCATCTTCGGTACTGTCACCCAGTAGCACTCTTACCCACATGAGTTGTCCCATTCATAACACCCTTTTGCACCTTTGACACTCATGCTGTTTTTAAAAAACCCTTTAGGGATGAGAGTCTCGATAGTCTTACATCATCTCTCGAATCAACCACATACTCCTTCTCCTCATTTTGCTAGCTTTCCCACCGGAGTCCTAGATTATCTCTTCAAGGTTCTATTGTTGATTGCACCTTCGCAGTATCATGAACCCTCCATTTCATCCACAATCAGTTTTCCCCTCTGCAAATTTCCTTTCATTTCACCTACCTCATACAGAAACCCACCCATGGGGCCCCCACCCTCCACCAGTTCTCCACGCAAATTGTGCCCTACCTAGGCCAACCATATTACATCGGGGCACCTATTTCTGTATTTGTACACTCATCCCAAATTATTCTTTATTTATTGTACAAACGCCTTTATTTCCCGCATTTCCATACTTTTTTGTCATCACCTTTGACGACCTTCTTCCCTTTTTGGAAAAAACAACCCATGTTGCCCTTGGTTGGGGCACTACTTATCATCTACCCTTGACAACCTCATCCATATCTTCAGAGTATCCCACAGGCCACTTACCTCTGCCCTATGAGTTTGTTCACTTTGTCCCGCCTCTGGCATAACTTATCCCCTGTCTTGTTGTCCCCCTGACACTTGACCTCGTAGAACGGTTGCGGCCACTTTACCTCACATATACCCCAACCACGGGAAATCTTGAGTCTTCCTACATCTTGACTTCGTCCATGTAACTCCTCCAATTCTTAACCTCACTTAGTAATATTTCACGAAGCCCTTTGCTTCTGGGAGTCGCGTCCCCTTTTTGTCGACATCAACACAGTTTTCCAGAAGGATGACAGTATCTTGACTCTCTCATGAGAGCTCTTGGACGACACAGAGAGAACCACAATTGTTTCCTGTTGTTGTTGACCCCCATAACATTCGATGTCAACATCTTCTCATGTTACGGTGGGTCTTACTTTGCGACTATTGCAGTTAGTTTTTATACTTGTTGAAGACCTCTGAACTTGGCTGGGCTATCAATGCCTACAGAATCCGTGATACTTCTTATAGATATCACTGCCTACTGTTCAGAGTATGTTCCTCCGCATAATTGTCTTCTGCCTTTATGATGACTTCCCCTGAGGGCACTGCAGTTGTCTACATCAACACTTCATTCCTTTTTTGAGTTACATGACACGAGCATGGGGCATGCCCGCCTCGTTTATACACAGTTTCTTTTTTACACACCTTATGGAAGGTCGGGTTCTACAGGTTCCCTTCTCCCTCGAAAGGGTAACTCTTGACAGCCCCACTATTGCTCTCTCTTACAACAACACTCTCAGTAGAATAAAAATTGATGAATTTTGGCTATACGTATGCTCCTAACCTCATCCATCAGGGGGCATTTGTTATCACTGAAATTTCGTCCGCAAATGGTTACAAGAATTCAACATCGTCAAACAGTTATGAGGTCACCCATGGACCAAAATTAACACAAAATCATTTCTAAAGGGTCAAAAACTATACAACTAGTGCAAAAATTAAAGGGCGCTATGAATACACAGGGCGCGCGCGCACATGCGCAAAACAAAAACACAGAAATCACGCACATGCGCACGATGCACGACTGTTGTCGTAAAAATCCGCGCACCTGAGAAACGACGCATTTATGAGAGTGGTCGGCCTCCCACCCACTTCTGGTTCAGCTTCTAAGTTGATTTGACACTCAAATATGGACTAGATTTGATTGGGTGGCTGGTCAAAGACCTAGAAATGCCCTAATTAGCCTCTTTACACACTACAAACTAGTTGGACAATACCTCAAAGGAACTCTATAAAAAGGCCATGGATACACTTCATTTTTCAAGGAATTCATAGCAAAGTTATGCTGCCACTATTCTCTTGAGGAATCCTCTATTCCCATCAAGAGTATACTAGCATCATTGCATTGGGCAATCCATATCACCCCTTGAGTGGATTAGCAAAGAATTCTTTCACCATTTTCATTTTCAAAGTTGTAAGAAGAGCTTATTTGTGGGGGTCTAAGAGCCCTCCCTTGGAGGAAGAAGGGACCCACAGTCCTCTTTCTTCTCGGTGTTTTCTTTCATTAATACCAGCCTTATCATTGGTGACATGGGTCTCATTGTTTCTTTTGTCCTTATGTCCCTATGCTTAGTAATTTTGTTGTTGTTTTATTTCTTAGTTGTTTTTTTTATATTTCTTTCTCTAACCATTTTCCTTGCAGCTGTCCTGCTTAGCAAACCCAACTAATCATGCAAGCACCTCTATTTTTCTCACTAAGGTGACGAAAGAGGCGCAACAGTTGTTGTGACAGAGAGAGAGTCTCTGAGAAATGTAATAGATTCCCTAGTGATATCATGGCTTGGTACGGGGGTGTCCAGAGTGTTAAGAGTGAATGCCTCTGAGCCTACGGTTGGGTGGAAAGGCACACACCCATAGTTAGTTAGCTCGCTGCAACATCTAATAGATAAGTATTCTCATACCCTATATAATTGAGATATAACTGTAAAACAAAGTTGGATATATTGTGAATGTTTCAGGAATGTGCATGTTTGCTTGATGGTTAGACTATGTTCCTTTATCTTTTGCTTGATTGTGTATTTAATTAAGTAAGGAACTATATGGTTTGTACACATAAAGGTTCAAGCCCTGTAGTGGCTCAAGTCAGAGAAAATGAATTGTGAGTCTGTCAACCTTGGGCATAGTTTCACGTATGAATATCTACACTTCCAGTGGTTTTGAATCTCCTAGAAAAAAAAGTTTGTTAAGCTCAGGAGAGGTGGTGCATGTATGCACAGTCTCTGGAAGGTGGGTTGAGACAGATAACCTCTTAAGTTCCATAGTTTGGTGAATGAGTGCAAGGGGTGCATGGGAGGTTATTCTAAGTCTCAAGCTTAAGAAAAAGAGCGCAAAGTGCGCATCCGCACCTAATTCCTTTAGAGAAGATGAAGCTCAAGAAGGATAGTGAGATTTAAGTCTCGAAAGGAAGGATCCCTTCTTTGGAAGAAAACGGGACGATATCCATTTGGGAGGAGCTAAGGTTCGTCACGATCGTTGGATTTGGAGAAGGAGCATGAGTGTTAACCCCCCCCTGAATTCTTCAGTCTTCGTGAGTTTGACAAAGTTTGTGTATTCGTCGCAAGAGAGATAGACCCTCTAAAGTCCTAAATTCCTAAGTGAATCAGGACCACCCATCGAAAAGGACATGTGTCGCCAGATCCCATGGTTTGCAGAGTGGCACTTCGACAGTTTTGAGTCGTTGTGTTAATGGGAGGAGGAACTCCCGAAGTTCTGAACGTCGAATTCCTGAAGCCATGAGAGCCATAGATATGTGGGTCTACGTGGATAGGCCCTGACCATCAGACCTAGGCTATGGTCAACCCGACGTTGAACAACTACGAGATTCACAAGGAGTTTGCATCGAAAACTCTCGAACGCCAAATTCCCAAAGTAACGAGAGTCGTGGATCTATGGGTCAATGTGGCCAGAACTTGACCGTTAGATCTAGGCTAAGGTCCGTTCGACACCAACCAACTCTGGGAGTGACGAGGAGTTTGCACCGAAAAGCTCCCAAAGGATGAATTCCTGAAGTAATTTGAGCCATGAATCTATGGATCTACATGGCCGGATATCAACTGTGAGATTTGAGGGACGTTAGAAAATTGTCAGTCTGGTTTGATGTGGCAAGCCAATGTCTCCAAGGTGATGTAGAACCATGATCAGTGAGCCATGTGTCATCTCGATTTGTTCTTTTCATAGACCCTATATGCCTATTGGAACGTGACATGTGTCACCCTCTCACGAGGCTACGTGTCACCCATGGCCCTCACTGCGTGTCATCCCCTAGTACGTGACCACCTATCCATGTGAATGGTGAAGTTTGGGACTTCAGGACTCCGGAAGAGTTGGGGGTGTAGCATCATAGAAAGGCATGAAGGCCAAAGCCACGTGGCAGGGTCACAGGAGTTCGAGAGATAGGAACTCTAGGACACTGGGGTCATTAGACCATATACTCCCAAAAGCATTGAACTTATCCTGTAACCATACGCGTTAATGTGGAGGGAGACCCATCATCATATTATTGGTGGATGGATTTCCATCATAGATTTAGGAGTTTTGGAAGCTCCAGGATCTCAAAGAACTTGGGATGAAACGTATGAGTTAGATCCATGTAGATGCCATGTGGCCCTTGACCAATAAATGCCCAAAGGACTATGGAAGGGAATTTCTTCCAATATTGAGCTTGGTTTTGAGCGTGAAGACAATGGTTGGAAAGTTCTGAACGAGTATAACATGATGGAGATCCCAAAATTAGGATTTGAGATAGTTAAGGAAAATGAAATTATGATGCCCCATACCTTAAAAGAGTATTTAGGGGTCGGGTGTGTTACAAACTGGTATCAGAGCATGGAAATAACACTTGGCTTTCTTGGGCTCATGCACGAGTCATATAAAAATAGTATTATAGAACTTTTAGGGGTGACACCCTGTCTTGCACATTCCTAGGAGGCTTAGTTAAACCTCTATTGAAGAAATGAATGAAGCCTTCTACTGTTGATAGATGTTTTGGAAATATGCATTGTATGTTGCTAATGTTTCCAAATAAAGAAGCTGACTTCACTTTGCAATTGTACGTGTTGTTGTACAGTCATAAGATTAGGATACCAAGGATAAGATGAGAATGTTTAGAATATTGCTTCCGAACGAAAATTATCTGCATAAGTTCCTTGAGTAGAAGGATGCATATTAAAATTTAGTTGGTATAATCATACCCAATGAGATTAATCATGCTAGTATGTGGAAAAGGAAGCCTATCCTTTCTTGTGGGGAAATGATAGCCAATCCTACGGGAGTGAGATTATGCTGACGAGCACTAATAGCAAGACTTGGATGTGAATGGATTGAAAGGACCTGTAGCAGTAATAATTACTGCTTTAGTGAAGGATTAAACCATGTATATGTGTATGATCCCTCACGATCAGAGGATTGATGGAAATGGTAAGGTCAATTTATTTGAACTATAATGAATGAAAATTGTTGCTGAAATGACCCAGTAAGCAAGTAAAAAGGAACCCTATAGAATTGAGAACAACCTTCATGAAGGTAGAAGTGAAGTGACAAGAGAAGGTTCAAAAGCTCATGGTTGTGTTAGGGGAGTGTGTGTCCCTATTAAATTAAGGATGTGTCTATGCAAGAGGAATGATTCTGGTGACCATTCTCTAAAAAGGGAGAGCATGTGCAACTCTCAGGTTTTGAAGGGAACTGAGAAACAAATTTTGTTTCTGGGTACAGGAATTGCTGGGCAATGTTTTTCTAATGAAGTTGATAAACATAGTTGTAGAAATATGGAGTGATTGAGTGAGAAATCATAACAGTCTCCCTTGCTTGGTGGATATGAAACTAATCTACCAGAATTATCGTGGAAGGAGGAGAATGACCTTTGCCCCTGGCTATTGTTGAACAAAAGAAAGAGTTCTAGGTGTACTGGTTAAAAGCAATTATGATCTAAAGATACTTTGGAGTTCTGAACTAGTATACTTAGTAAGTAACATACTTCGAAATTTTATTTGGGCTTTAAGAGAATACTCCAAATGTTATTAGACATTAAGATTTATTATAAATAAGGTAAAATGGTTAATTAAATGTTGATCCTGAATGTGGTAAATGAAGTGTTGGGACACTTCTAGATGCCCAATGGGTCGGATTGACATCCAGTGGTGGATGGTACCCAAATATATATGGTTTGGTATACTTAAATCGTAGTGAGGGGAATATAGAAAACCATTTCTTTGATCGAAAGGTCTGTTGATCAAGACTAGTTGGAAGCTAGATTGGATGTTTTATTACCTTGGGCATGGTTATAATTTCCCAGACTATATTTATGAGTTGGGAAATATTTTTATGGAAGTTGAGGCAAGAGTGTTTTCTTGCTAGTTGTTATTGTATAGAAAGGGAAACATAGCTATGACTATGTCTGTTAAACTGTCAGGTGGATATCATGTAAATGATTGCAAGTTCTCAACCGAGAGGGAAGCTCAATGTTGAGTATTTCTATGGAACTTTTCATGAGAATGGTAGTAAGATCCTTGGGAGAAGGATTTGAAAGTTGACATGTCCATGAAGGACATGGAAAGGGTGAAAGCAATGAGCTTGCATGATAAATGTTTAGCTATGTTTGTATATGTTTTAGTGCATGGGTTTAATGCATTGTGAGGCTTCTTGACATGAAGACAGATAATAATACCAATTATATATGAATGATATTAAAGGTGCAAGTGATGCACATGTATGAATATATCCATGCAAAAGCCACAATATGACTACCTTGATGAGTGGAATGTGAGGCAAGAAATTCACTTGCCAAAGTTTAATGAATACCATTGATGCATGGTTGAATCCATTCTAAAGAGTCATGAAAACTTTGTTTTGAATGATAACTTGAGAGGAATGTGTTCCATTCCCTTAGGAAATACTAATATAAATAGATGAAAGAGTAAGGGATCAAGGATGCTTTGTTGTTATGATAAGAGGCTTATGATCATGCATATGGTTAAGTACATCATGGATGTAAGTAACAAAACCAAAATATGTGTGGATACATAATTTGGATGCATGACAAAGATGCATGTTTATATTCCTTATGGAATATTTGGTAAAAAAATGAAGTTAAATCAAGGTTGAGGCCAACACAGATAGTGATGGATATGCAATAAGGAAGTTTCATATTGTAGGGATTTCTTGTGGAGGAACTGTGTGAGGACTATGTTAGAAGGATAGAGTCATGACCTTAATGACTGTCAAGAAATAAGCAGTGAGATACAATCTTATATATATATATATATATATATCCTAGATTACATTTTGAAAACATCATGTATGAATAAAATACTAATAAAGGAATGTTGACCATTTTGACTAACTGAAAATATAATGTGCAGGATGCACATGTTCATGATCCATTATGAACAAAACATTTGCTATTAAATCATGTTGATGTATAAAAAAATGTTAGGGTGAGGCCTAACCAAGGTTTCCCAAGGAAAAGAGCAAGAAGATCCCAACAGGGAGTAAATTGCAAAAGAAAGGAAAGGAAAAAAGGAGGAACACTTTTCCCACCCTAAGATCTCTGAATTGCTAACATAGTTGTAGGTCTTAGATGAGCAGCTGTGAGAACAAGTACAACTGGAAAAGGGAGAATGAATAAATGAGTATGTTCAATTGAGTTGGATTGGTTGAAACCATGTAAGAAAAGGTAGTGAGGCCTTAGAAATAACTCAGTCAGGTTGAAAGTCCCAGGTTGTGTAGAAGGAGTTGGAAAAAGGGAAGAACCCTTAACTCCTTTTTGGTTGTGTATTATGTTTTTCTCTGGGATGGGAAAGATGCTACACTAATGAAAGTAAATGTTTTGAGACCACAGTGAGAGTTGTATTACTGTAGAAACAATTGAGAACTGTCTATATTACATTCATGAAAACATTAAGAATAATGTGATGAAGTGCATAGAGATATGCTAGGACATATCTGAAAACTGTTTTATAGGTTTAAAAACTATGATACTTTCACTTTTATTTTTACATGACAACTAACATAATTATGATGTATGTCATGTGTATAGATAAATTGGAAATGTTGAGAGAGACAATTGCCAATGATGGACAACCTCAAGCAGATGATGACTATGTGCACGCTGTTGTGGAAAAATTGTTGAAGGGACTTTAAAAGTCCCCAGGAAGCACCATTGATAAGGTAATATTAGAAAGGGTTCCAACAACCAAAACATATATAAAAAGTGTTTGTGCCTATGTGGTACAAGGTATGAAGGGATTGGGTAAGAATCCCTTCTAAAATGTTTTAATGTCTTAATGTTATGCACAAAATTTTGAAAGGCTATTGTATGCCATGGATACCTAAGTAGGGTGTATGTAACGTCCCCGACCACCAACAGGTCGGGCAACGTCACTTCCTGGATGTCCCAACTTTCTCTAATACCATTTTGTAATGTCCCCAACCACCAACAAGCCAGGTAACGTCACTTCCTAGACGTCTCTCCTTACTCTGATACTAATTTGTAGCACCCCCAACCACCTAGGCCAGGCCATGCTACTCTAAATAATGCTATGATACCATATATATTCACATACATATATATCTAATGCAATTTAACAACTATAACATTCTGTTCATGCCACTATTCATGTAGAAATAACAGTAAAACATACATGCATTATACACATACAATTCTAACAACATTGTAACTTGATTTCAAGATACACATCATACAAAGAACACATATTTGCTACTTATATTTTAATAGATAACCACCAACTACATGCAGACCTCCTATGAACCTCCTAGCCTTAGACCACGCTTCTCATCACGCTCAGTAGTGGGTCACCCCTGAGCTGGGACTAAACTCCACTGGGCAAGGGATTCCTAGGCTTGGCAAGGACAACAAGAAAGTCGCACAGATTAACAAGAAGGATTTTCTCCTAGGAGCCAGCTCACACTAAAAACCTACAACCTCTCATTCCCCACATGCCTATCCCACCCCAGGAAGTGTTCCCCTTCTCTGCTCGAGAGTCCTTCAGCTGCCCCACTTCCCTTCTAGGGCTTCAACAACATGCCAGACATGAATTCTCAGAGAACTATAGCTGTCGTTGGGATGCCTATGGAAAAATCACTTCCCCAACAACCTCTCTCACATGGAGAGAGTTGCTTACAGGCCCGACAACTTGCTTCTTCAGTCCATGGGCCTGACAACCCGCCTCTTCAAACCCACATTCCTAATAACTTGCTTCCTCAGTCTAGCTCCTAAGTCAATTCAAGTGAGGGTGATGGAAACAACAAGCTCGGTATAGAACAAAAGATGGAAACAAGCTACACTCAGTCAAGGAATTGCGATGGTAGCAAAAAAAAGCCGTTAAGGCATGGTATAGGCTTAGACAAGGTACAAGTGTGTTGTGCTTCATAAGAAAAGTACGGGGTAGCTCAAAGTGCTTGCAAGTTCCAGGGGTGCGTGAATGATGCATGGGTCGACAATGAAGGCCATGGCTCAATGCATGAATCTGTGGGGAGTATGGCAGACTTCCGAGAGTGGTGATGGTTGCGAGAATGGCGAGAGAACCCCCAACGAGCTAGATTTCCCAGCTATAAACTGCATGTGCCCAGGTTGACATGTCTTCCTGAAGCTGCATGAGCTCCACTTAACACTCGTTCCTTTTCCCCCAAGAACTTAGGACAACATAGATTATGTCAACCTTAACCTTTAGGAAATAATAATATGCTATTATTCCTTTAGAGGTAAGCCATTTAGTTTAGCCCTTATTCCTAGACACTTAGCCCTTCCCTTACCCTACCTAGTGGAGCTTAGTCCCCCATAACGCTTTCTTCATGGTCAGTCTACACGCAATGGTGTAATTTTATTAATGATATGAGTGTTTACATGTACAAAAATAGGCTCACTAGCCTTAAGCATCTAGGCTCTCCGGCCTAATAACATGTAAGTCTTCCATCGTATAAACACTTGGCTCACCAACCTATAAACATAATTACAATTTAGTAGGGGCTCGACCTTGGGGTGTTACATTCTTCTCCCCTTATTTTTTCACTATCCTCAGTGCAAATTATTTACACAACAACAACAAGATTTCCAAAATCTTCAAAAAGATGTGGGCACTATGCCCTCATAGCATCTTCATGCTCTCATGTTGCGTCCTCAGGACTGTACCAGGTTCACTGGACTTTGACAAGCCCTATGGCTCGATTTCGGAGCTACTTTCTTTTCTGGTCCAGTTTGCACACCGGATGCACCTGAAAAACATTTTCTTGCTCCACCTGAATCACATCCAAATCAATAACATGATTAACATCAGGTATATATTTCTTAAGCAATGACATATGAAATACATTATGTATACGCATAGATGTAGGAAATGAAAACATATAAGCTATTGGACCAATCCTCTCTAGGATTTCAAATGGCCCACAATATCTGGCTACCAACTTGGAACAATTTCCTAGCTTTAGGGAACTTCTGTTGGTCTTCACTTTCAAGAATACATGATCCCCTACTTTAAATTCCTCTTGATTTATGTTCTTATCAGCATAGATTTTCTGCCTCTCTTGGGCAACCTTTAATTTTTTTTAATCTTCAACATTTTCTCTTCCATTTCCTTGAGCAACTCTGGCCCAACCATTGCCCTATCAGCTGGGTTGTCCCGACTTACTGGGGTGTTGCACTTCCTGCCATAAAGTGTTTCAAATGAGATCATCTTTAGTGATGCTTGATGCCCATTGTTGTAGGAAAACTCTGCCAAGTGTATATATTCTTCCCATTTATATGGTTTTTCCATCACATACATCCTTAGCATATCGTCTATCACTTGGTTCACCCTTTCTGTTTTCCCGTTCGAATCCAGATGATATGTTGTGTTGAAGTTCATATTTGTTCTGAACCTTTTGAATAACCCCTTCCAAAACTTTGAGTTAAACTTTGGGTCTTTTTCAGACACAATTTTCTTGGGTATTATGCCATGCAAGCGTGATACTTCCCTCATATAAATATCAACAACATTTGTTTCCTTGTGAGTAGTCTTCATAGGAATGAAATGGGCTGCTTTAGTAAGCATTTCCACCACCACCATGATTTCATCATGATGCTTGCTTGTTCTGGGAAATCCTGTGATGAAATCCATTGTTACAACTTCCCATTTCCACTCAGGAATGGGTAATGACTGTAGAAAACTAGCTGGGTGCCTATGCTCAACCTTTACCTTTTGACACTCCAATCATTTGGCAATAAAATCAACAATCTCCCTCTTCATGCCTAGCCAATAATATTGGCTCTTGACTGCTAAAACTATTTTCTGATATCCTGGGTGTCCTGCATAAGGTACATTGCGCATCTCTTTTAAAATCACACTCCTCAATTCAGGAGAATTGGGTACATAAACTCTGTTTCTGTGCAAGAGAATTCCATCAATTCCCAATTCATAGTCCTCAACGTTCTATTGCATTTTACCTTGCTGTAATTTTGTTACCAATTCCATGTACTACAAATCTGATTTTACAGCCTCCACAACTCTGTCTTTTAAATCTGATTGGTACATTCTAATGGTTGTAGCATGAAACTCATGCACTCTTCTGTTGAGTGCATCAACCACTTTGTTCTCTTTCCCCTTGATATTCTTTATATCAAAGTCATACTCACAGAGGAATTCCAACCATATGCTTTTCCTAGCATTCAAAGTAGGGTGGTCAAACAAATACTTCAGACCATTATGGTTTGTTCTCAACTCAAACCTCTTTCCCCTGAGATAGTGCCTCCACTTATTCAAAGCATGCATTATCGCTACCAACTCCAAATCATGAGCGACATAGAGCCTTTCATGCTCTTTCAATTTTCTGGACTCGAAACATATTACAAATCAGTTCTGACTAAGGACTCCTCCAAGTCCTTCTTTGCACGCATCTATGCAAACCAAAAAATATTCATTCGGATAACAATCCACATAATTGGAGCACTGGTTAACAACTGCTTCAATTGTTGGAATCTCTTTTTACATTCTTCTGTCCATTGAAACTTCTTCCCCTTTCTTTGCAAGGAAGTGATGGGATGAGCTATTCTCGAAAACCCTGCAATGAACCTTCTGTAGTAGCCAACTAGACCCATAAAGGATATGAATTCTATCACATTGTTAAGTCTTGTCCACCCTCTAATGGCTTCTATCTTCTCACAATCCACTACTATCCCATCTTCAGATATGATATGCCCCAAATAGTGAATTATGTTTTGATAAAATGAGCACTTGCTCAATTTGGCATACAACTGATGCTTTCTTAGCACTTGCAACACCATCCTCAAATGATGCTCATTCTCTTCTTCCGACTTGGAATATACAAGGATGCCATCCAAAAAGACAATGACAAAGTTGTCCAAATATTCTCAGAAAACACCATTCATTAGGCACATGAAAACAACTGGTGCATTTGATAACCCAAATGGCACCACTGTGAATTCATAATGACCATACCTTGTCCTAAAGGTGGTCTTGCTGATGTATTCCTCTTTAATCCTTACCTGATGATATCCTGACCTGATATCAATATTTGAGAATATCTTTGCATCCTTGAAATGATCAAAGAGATCATCGATCCTTGGCAAAAGATACTTGTTCTTTATAGTTACTTTGTTCAACTGTCTGAAATCGATGCACAATCTCAATGTCCCATCTTTCTTCTTCACGAACAAGACTAGGGCACCCCAAGGTGACACACTTGGACGTATATACCCCTTCTTCAAAAGTTCTTCAAGCTTCATTTGTAACTGCTTCAGTTCTGGTGTACTCATTTTGTAAGGAGTTTTTGATACTGGAGATGTTCTAGGCATGAAATTTATAGAGAAATCAATATCTCTCTTTGGGGGTAGTATTGGTATGTCCTTGAACATATCTTCAAAATATTCCAGGACTGCATGATCCTCCAGATTTGACACCTTATCTTTAGATGCTTCCTCCATATGGGCTACAAATATTTGACAACCCTTCCTGTAACACTTTTTCAACTGCATTGATAAAATTTCTCTGATAGTCACTGCCCTAGGAATTCCCTGCACCTTCCTTAGGTTCTCTTCCTCATCCAAGCAAGTGAATTCCTTGTTATGGCAGTCTAGTATGGCATGGTGTTGGTCCAACCAATCCATACCAATTAGGAAATCATGTGATTGCAAAGGAAGGATATTCAAATCTTCCCTAGTGCCCAGTCCATTCATATCCATAAGACATGACTTAACCATCTCATTAAATTTTCTTTTGGCTCCATTAGCCAGCTGTACCAACCAAAATTTTCCATGCTTTCTTCTTGGCCAAAGAAATATTTCCACAACTTTAGGATATATATAACTATGACTAGCTCCCGAATCAATTAAAATAGTAGTGGTTTGGTTGCGAATCATACCTTCCACTTCAATCATATGTGACTGATACTCTACTTGCTTATTGTCCAGGGATGGATAGATCCTGGGTACACTTCTGCCCATGTCCTCCACTGTTTCAGCTCGTTGCACATTGTGAACAACTCTCACTTTGTCACTTCTGTGAGGACAATCTCTAAACATATGATGTTCTTTACAACCCCAACATTGAATAGGTGGTTGCTTTGGCCTTTGAACACATGTCTCAATCGTTTTGGGTTCTCTAGAAGTTGGTTGTCCTCGAGGATTATTTCTGAAGAATGGTGGCTTAGTTCCCTTCTTCCTCTAATCCATCTTGAATTTCTTCTTGTTTTCCCAATATTTTTGGAAAGTTGGCCTTGTTTTTTGTTGATCATATAGGCACTTAACTCGCCTTATGGTCTCCTCCAATGTTTTGGGATCATCATATTGTATTTTTTCACTGATGAATGATGGAAAACCACTCAAATATCTCTGAATATTGATTGTCTCATCCTTGATGAAAGAGACATACTTCAACAACTCTAAAAACTTTCTTTCATATTCATCGATTGCCATACTCCCAAGCTTGAGTTCAAAGAACTCTTTCATTTTCTTGTCATAATATCTCTTAGTCAAGTATTTATTTTCGAAATACTTCTTGAATTCCCTCCAAGTGGAATTTTTCTCTTTAATGTGTTGCACCTACACAAGTTGATCCCACCACATGGATGTCTTTCCTTTGAGTTGATAGATGGAAATTCTTCCTTCTGCATGAGAAGAATAATTATGCAATTGAAAATACTTTCTCATGCCCAGGAACCATGTCTCTGTTAAGCCCTAATATTGGCTCATTACCCCTTAATTGGGGCATATTAGATTAGTAATTTTATTTTATTTATGTCGGCTTTAGGCCATTAGTTGTAATTATACCTCCTAGTCTCCTATATATACCAACGAGACATTTTCATTTTGAATCATCTTGTACTTGAACATTTAAGTGGGGTAAAAGGAGGTTGCCCCCTCGAAGAGGCTTATTATCTGAAATTATCTCTTTTTCAAGGCTTTGAGTACTTTTTATGAGGTTTATCTATGCTATATTGATATTTGGTTCTTAACATATGGTATCAGAGCTCAAGGTCTTGTGGTTTCGCTGCTACATCTGATACACCGTGGAATTTTCACTATAGATTTTTTTCTACAACATTTTAGAAGGAACGGCTTGGAGGATATTTAGAAGAAGGATCAAGGTACGTTGGGTTCAAAATTCATCTCCTGAGGCCTTATAATTTCGGAGATACAACCTGTACAAGATAGGGTTCTTGAATCATCCTGAAATGAGTCATTGCAGAATTTTCTCTATAAAAAAATTTCTGTAATATTTCAGACCTTGAACTCTGGAGGCCATTTACAGAAATTAGTAATGTATCTGTGGTAAAAATTTCAGCTTCTGGGTCATCTTAAATTTGTATATACACCCTGTGTAAGATAGGGTATCTGAATAGTCCTATTGACTATTCTCAAGAAGTTGTTCCAGGTAAAACAATCATAACTTCTTGCTAGAGTATCCAAATTGAGTGGGACTTGTTGCATTAGATCGTGGACAGTTTTTAGTATTTTGGGTGTGAGTTTCAGAATTTTATATCAATTATTTTGTGCGGAGCATTCTATACAAGTGAGACCTCCTGAAAAGGCCAAAAATCGACAAGTTGTGGGGAAGTTACCGTAAATTCCACTTGGCACATCCAATTTTGATAAGACCTATGGAATTGCAGAGAAGAAATATCAGAGAACTACATAAAATAAATTTTCATACCTAAAAGGGCCGAAACTTGTTAGATACTGCAGAATAAATATTGTCTAGCAGAACCACCTCAAAATCAAGGTTCAAAAGTGACACTTGGCCAACATGCCACCCAAAAAGGGAACTTCTACACCAACTAAGCCTCCAGAAAATCCTACTTGGACTCTTGATGAATGTGAAGAAATGTGTAGGGACATAAATGATTTACAAAAGAATATAGTTACAAAAGATGAACTAGAAGAGATGATGGAGGGTTTAAAAGGGGAGATCATGGAAGTATTGAAAAATTTCATAACAGAGAAGACACCTAAAAGTGAAAATGCATCCCATGAAATTCATGATGTGGACACAAGGAAGGTGAATCAAGAATGTAGAAACTCAAACTTTTGTTTGAAGACCAACCACGTTCCTAAGATTGACATGAGGAAGTTTGATGGCAAGGACCCAATCACATGGATACTTCAGATGGAGCAATTCTTTGGTCCCCATAATGTGCCACATACACAAAAGGTACGAATTGCTCCTTTATATTTAGAACCTAATCAATTTGTTTGGTATCGATGGCTTTGTTATCGCAAATCACTCGTCACTTGGACAATTTTCATGGAAGAAATGATAGCACACTATGAGGATACAAGGAGCAATACCTTCTTTAGCCAATTGATA
>ML783823.1:451699-469824 GCA_009831015.1 Picea engelmannii | reverse complement strand
TAATGTTATTTTATTTATGTCGGCTTTAGGCCATTAGTTGTAATTATACCTCCTAGTCTCCTATATATACCAAGGAAACATTTTCATTTTGAATCATCTTGTACTTGAACATTTAAGTGGGGTAAAAGGAGGTTTCCCCCTCGGAGAGGCTTATTATCTGAAATTATCTCTTTTTCAAGGCGTTGAGTACTTTTTATGAGGTTTTTCTATGCTATATTGATATTTGATTCTTAACAGTCTCTGCATCTTCATCCTTCTTGTGTTCACCATCAAATGTAGGAGGTTTGATTTTGTTCATTTCCCCTCATAGCTCATTCACCCCAAACTTCTTATGCTTCTTGACAGGGGATGGACTTGAGCTGATGTGTGCTTTCTTATTGGAATTCCTCGGGAAGTGACGACGATGTCTGCTAACACTTCTTGTTCTCCTTTTCTCACCAGGAGACCTATGATTTCCTGATTTTCTTGAGCCACTCTCCTTATCATTTTTTTATTATTATTTACAGGCTTTGCATCAACTTCATGTTGAAGTCTCCTTGTTTCTCCCTGGCTCTCATAAGATTTTTGTTATCTGCTCGGTGAATTTGAACCTCTTTTTGCAATTCTTTTATAATTTTCTTCAATCCCACGTCTTTATCTATTTCTTATCCATGTTCATTGGAGTTTGTTCCTTCAACTCCAAAATTGACATCCATTCCCCTAACTTCATTCTTCAAACTGGAAGTATCCTGTGCCTCCTCCATTTCTCTGCACTATGCGACAATTCGATTTGGTTATGACAATTGTTAATTCTGCAAAATGTGCAGTCAATCGAATTTTTTTCAACCTATTAGACATAAATAATTTTCCAGAATAACATAAACCAATATGGTTCAAAAAAATAATATCCAAATCCATTTTCAACAGGTCTTGGTCGATCAAGAACCTCTCAGGATTCTATCTCTAAGCCCAGCTTTGTTCTACAATAAATTTCTGGGCGCTAGTTCCTTTTCTCCAGCCCTTGGTTCGCATGTGACCATGGCTGTGACAAAGAGCTAATGATTTGGGCGCTTATATGGAGCTTTGAAACTTCGGGCTCCAGATCTTCATAGGTTTCCATTTTTCCACGCATCCCAAACATCACAGAACAACAAACTGAAAAACGTGCGAAGAACAATGGATATACGGTCCAAAAATTCCCAGCATCCAACAACTGATACTTGCTATGGAACTCCGAGATTCAGGGCTCTGGGACTTCGGAGCTTCGGGGCCTTGGGACTTCGGAGGATTTCACCTTGCACATCCCAAAAAATCCCAAAATGCAAATCTCTGAATACTTCCACGTCACCCTCAGTGACATCATTACTTTGGCGCTACAAAATTTCATAAATGTCTTCCTTCCATTCCATCATGAACCATTTCTTCCGGAGTGTCAAGTCTTTGGACTTCACAATCTGGCACTACTTGTCCACTGTGACCATCAAGGGATCCACCATCCATGCTCGAGAGGAGAGCCACATGGAAAAATATTAGAAGCAGACACGAGGCCCTATCAGATGGGTAACAGATGTCATGTTCTAACTGGAATTTCAATCATCCATAGTTTCTTAACTCACTGACACGTGGCACACATCCCATGTGTCCACATCATCTTTGGTGAAGTCAACATGTCACGTCACTTCGGGACTTCGGGCTTTGGAAGATTTTACACTTGCATTCCTCAAATCTCCCGAACTCCGAACTACTTTAATTTTTGGGGTCCTTTTGGGCACTCAAAACACCCTAAAAGGTCTATGTCAAATTTTACTTTTGGGTACCACTTGATATTTTATGTTGTGTAATTCGACTTCATTATGAAAAATGTTTCCTTCACTTATCATTTTTTGATTCTCATTTAAGTCTCTCAAAGTTTGCTTGAACATGTGAAAACCCATAACTTAAAAGACTAACATTTAAATAAAGAATCGTCAACCAAAACATTTCCCCGACGCGCTCACAAATTCAACATCAGAAAAAATTAAAGATTAAAGAGAATCACTTGAGAGAACCGAGGTCGTCGAGTGCCAATATTCGTCGTTGTCGGTAGAAGAGAGTTTTCTTTTGCAACATGAATCACACAAGGATATCACTGATGAACGATCCCTTCGACATCGGTAAAAGGATAAAAGAGTAAGCGTTAACGAAGAAATAAAGACTTCGTCGATAGCCAATCCCCAATACCATTCGGCATCAACGAGTTTTATAAATCTATTCCATAGAGAATGTGATAAGTTTATCCCTGATCCCCGACCCATGATACCTTTCTGTTAGCGTCAGAAGTCACTCCTGGATTGTTTGCAGGAGCAGAGCCTGACACCCATCAGTTTAATGTCACGATTTGTTTATAAAGGGGTGATCAAATGGAGATAAAGGCTCGAGGAGATATTACTCTAACTCAGGGACTGGGTCTGGTAGGTAAGTAACAAAGGAGGTCTCGACCTAACTTCAACCAATGGGTTGATTAAAAGATGAACAGGTGGAAGACTTAGAAAGAAAGGTGAACATACAACTTTGGGCAATAGGCTTTCGGCAGTTTGCAGAAGAAAGACTCTGAATGCAAGATCCGCTTGGTTCAGGGTCTCAAGAAACTGAAAGGGGACTTGAATGGAACCTCCAATTCCAAGTCAATCAACGTTGGGAAAATCACAAGAACTGATTAGAGACAGCGCAACTATTACAGTGATCCATTAAAACATCATCCTATAATAGCTACAGCTTGACTGGATCCTCCAATTCCGATCTGCTCTAACACAATGTAAACAAAGACATGAAAGAAAATGGCATTCATAAGGCAAGAAGTCTCAAAAGTCCATACGTAACCAGGTTATCCGTGCTTCATTAAAGCTTTACAACCGGGAGCTCTGCTCAACCATCCATCCCCCTTTTTCAAAATAGAAAGACTAATCCTATATACTCAGAAAAATTTGCTTAGCAGCAGTGTCTCAGGGATTTCAATGGGTGTCGTCTCCTCAATCAAATATGTCCTCTGTTCCCCTGTCATACGCCTCTTTAATTCAGCATGGCTCACGCCAGGGGGGTAGATGAGCCCTTTGAATGTTGAACTGGCGTGTGCAGGTTCCTCTGGCGAGTTGGAGACTCGGCGTGGCTTTCCTGAAGAGAACCGGTACAAGGGACCCTCCTGGGTAAAATTTAACCGAGAACTCCATACTCTGCAATAAATGGGTGACGCAAGGTTTCACCCACCCTCTTTCTCCTTTATCCATTCTGAGCAGGTACCGGGATCCAAATCACATCGAGATGGAGTCGGCAGAGCATAGTGGCCCCCTTCTGAGACTTAATTCGGAACCTTTGGCCAAATGAAAACGAAAGCGCCCCTCTTCCAGACCTCCTTCTTGATGACTAGGCGCTAAAACCATGGGCCCGACTCTGGGCACTTTCGGAGATTCGAGATTCAAGGTTTCGCGAGGTGAAGCGACGAGGAGATATTACTGCACAAACTCCCGAACGTCGACACATCATAGATACGTGCCGTGTGTCCTTCAGATGGACGACCCAAATATTATTTACTGTTATAAAGGGGCTATCCCCCTTTCACCCGCTCGCTTGATATGACTTGGTGCTGAGACCCTGGGCTCAGCACCAAAGGCGCTTTCGGCGTTTCACTGATCGACACTTCCAAGTGCAATGAGCGGAGAGCTCCCTGTTCCCCGAAACCCCGATCCCCGATATGCCGATAGGCTGACACCTGTCCTAATTTCATTGGACGACCCAAGTCTTCTTTGAACCATTGGAGCCCCCTCTTGCTAAATCCTGGGCAACTTGACAGCCCTGAAAACTCGATGACCATGGAATTGCTTTGTGGATAGTTCTCGACCGCTGAAGACAAAACTTTTCCCGCTCGCTTGCTTGTGGGGGGGCTGAAATGAGGCTTTCTGCGTTGTGTTCAGGCATTTCTCATGCGATTCGCTGACCAGAAGGCCCCTCGCGCCACGGACAAGTAATGTTACTAACATTAGGCTCCATGGGGGATAGATTCGTCCCCGCGATGCTCTAAGGACTCATCTGCAGTTCCAGTGCCTTGCTTTTGGGCTATGGAGTCATTTACTAAGCCGAAACAATAAAAGTAAAACAAAGAACAAAAAGGACAATATTTACAAAACATAGGAGCCATGGATGGCTCAGACAATTTTTTTTTTAATAAAATGCCCATTCACTGGGCCGTCAAAAATTTCTTCACCCTCCAAAACCCCCAGCCGATACATGTTATTTGAAAAAACCTCAGAGATTTTGAATGGCCCAATCCACAGGGCTTCAAATTTTCCATGTTTTCCCTTGTCTTGCTTAGGAGCATCCCATTTCATAACCAGGTCTCATGTCTGAAATCCTTCCTTTTTGGCCTTCTTATCAAAAACCTATTTAATTCTTTGCTGATGGTCTTGAATTCTGTCCACTGCCTACTCCCTGACCTACTGGAATTCCACTAGCTGATGAATCCTTCTGATCATGTCATTAGGCTCCTCCTGATGGTCTTGGAGGAACTTTGCTACAGGAATGGATAAATGAGAGAGGAAAACAACCTCCTCTCCATAGACTAATTGGAAAGGAGAGACGCCAATAGACCTCTTCGTGGCTACTCGATCGGCCCATAGAGAAAAATTTAGTTTTTAATGCCAAGCCTTCTTGTTGTCTTCCAACAATATTTTGATGATCCTTATCAGACTCTTGTTGGAGGTTTCTGCTAATTCATTTCCCTATGGATAATATGGAGTGGAGTGAACCAGTTTGATTTCGAACTGCTCACAGAACTTGGCTAATGGATCAGACCCGAAAGCGGCTGCGTTATCAGTGACAATTTTACTTGGGCAACCGAACCTTGTGATGAGGTCTTCCAGGAACCCAATGATTACCGTGTGGGAAGCACTCCCGGTGGGGATAGATTCGATCCACTTGGTAAAGAAATCGGTAGCAGTCAAGATCCATCTGTGCTTGCCACTGGAAGCGGGGTGAATTTCTCCAATGAAATCTAGGCCCCACTGCTGAAAAGGTCCTTAAACAACCACAGGATTTAGCGGCAAGGACCTGAGCTGTTGCTTTCCTGCAAATTTTTGACATTGGATACAGACTCTAACTCCTCTATGGACATCAACGAACAAGGTGGGCCAATAGTACCCGGCTCTGAGAATTTTGTGGGCTGTGGCCTTCTAGGAATGGTGCCCTCCACACAAGCCACTATGAAATTCAGCCATGATCATTTCGGCCTCTTGTGAATTCATGCATTTTAAAAGCACCCCCAAGGGGTCTTTCCAGTATAACACTTGATCAATCAGGAAGTATCTGACTGCCTTGAGCTTCAGAGCTCTTTCTTTGTTTCTTTGCAGGCCGTCTGGAGGCCGCAACTCTTGCAAAAAAAATATGACATCCCTATACCAAGGACATCGAGCCAATAAGGGATCCCTTTGAGGGTCTCTTTCAGACGGCCGACCCTGCTGAATTACTGAACATTTGTTTATGAAACTTACCCCCAGAGCTTGGCAGTTTGCTTCAGCCAACAACTTGGCTAATCCTTGACCTTTTATCAATTTGGTGGGCCTTATTTCCAGGTCGAATTCCAAAATCTTAGCTATCCATTTGCTCCTCCTCCCGTCCATGTCAGGCTGAATGCGAATATCTTTAACCGCAGCTGAGGGGACATAAGCTAAGATTTTTTATTGCAGGACATAAATTCTAAACGCCTTGAGAGCCTTTACCAATGCGTAGGCTTGCTTCTCCATATTGTCATATCTGACTTCGGCATCCCTCAATGCTCGGCTGAAATAGGCAATAGGCTGCTCTAGCCAATCCTCGCTTTTCTATAATAAAACAACAGCCACCGTGTCAGGTGAGGCAAAGGAGAAAATAAGGAAATCCTTTGAGTAGTCGGGACTGATAAGCACAGTAGCTTTAGTCAGCGCTTTCTTTATTTTCTCAAAGGAATGTCGTGATTGAGAAGTCCACTTCACTTCATTTCCTTTCCTCAACATGGTTGTTATAAGCTTTACCCCCTCAACAAAGTTAGGCACAAAACGCCTCAGAAAATTAATCTTACCAAGGAAAGATTGGACCTCCTTCTTGGACCTTGGGATTGATAATGCTCGTATTGCCTCAACTCTGCTAGGGTCAATCCCGACTCCTTCCGCTGATACTATGTGGCCAAGTAACTTTCCCTCCTGCATGGCGAACAAAGACTTCTTGGGATTTAATGAAATGCCAAAACTCCTGCATTTCAGAAAAACCTTCCTGAGATGACGACGATGTTATTTATCAGATTTTGAAAACACTGTGATGTCATCCAGGTAAACGACCACAAATTTATCCTTTTCCCCAATAAAATCTATGTCCATGGCACGCTGAAATGTCGCCCCTGCATTCATTAATCCAAACAGTATCTTGGCGTACATGAATGTGCCCCATGGGGTGGTAAATGTCGTCTTTTCTCTGTCCTCGGGAAGAACAGAGACTTGATTGTAGCCAGAGAAACCATCAATCATGGACATCCTGGAAGCTCCTGTTACCCTCTGCAGTATATGTTCCATCTTTGGTAAAGGGTAATTATCTTTTTGTGAGCTCCTGTTCAGGTTTCTGAAGTCTAAATAGAGCTGGATCTCTCCACTCTTTTTCCTTACTGGAACCAAGTTAGCCACCCACTCCGAATATCTCAATGGTACAATGATCTGAGCTTGAAGCAGCTTCTTCACTTCCCTCTCCATGATAGGTAGCAACATAGGATTGATCTGTCTCAGCTTTTTCCTAAACGGATTTGCATCTTCTTTTAATGGGATTTTATGCTCGATGACAAAAATGTCATATGTTTTGAGGTCTTCGTATGTCCAGGTGAAAACATCCGCAAATTCCCTAAAAAGTCCAATGTATTCAGACCTCTGCTCCTTTGTCAAACTTCTTGACAATTTGACATACTTGGGCTCACCCTCGGGCCCAATGTTTCATTGAATAGTACCAGCATCCTCCTCCAAGACTTCTCCTTTTAACGATACATCATTTCCATCAAAAAGTATTTCCAAAGGAACCAGTCCTCTAGGAATATGGTTGCTGGGCAGCTGTACAATGTCATGCTCTGCCATCTTATTAAGAAAATTACCCCCATCGAGCTCTTCCTCTGAGACGACGTCTTGGTCAATGTGCATTTCTGAAAATTCCTCGACAGTCTCCAAGAACCTCTTGACCTCGAGATCATCCTCGAATACCTTCCAATGTTTGACGTTGTCAGGTATGGAGGGCATGTATTTTACCTCGACATCATATCTGAATTTGGGCGGCAAGGGTACTTTGAAATGGCTAGCCGATGTAGCCAAGGAATCTGCCAAGGTGTTCTCCTCTCTTGGGATGAAAGAAATATTAAACACTGAGAAGAAACTGTCAATAAGGTCCCAAACCTCATTCCTGTAATTCCTGAGTCGAGGATTCTTAGCCTGATAAGCGTTCCTGATCTGCTGAACCACCAACTTTGCATCTCCAAAAACTGCTACTTCCTGAATTCCCATTTCATTTGCGGCTCTTAGTCCCAGGATGAGAGCTTCATACTCTGCCACATTGTTGGTAGTTTCAAATTCTAATTTGTATGACAAAGATATGATTTCCTGAGCAGGTGATGCTAAAACCACCCCAGCTCCAGCGCCTTCCCTAGAAGAGGCTCCATCAAAGAACATTTTCCAGACGGGGGTGATGGAGGGAGGAAATTCAGGGGAAATGGTGGGCTGCTTTCTGAGTTTAAGAGGAGGGTCGGGAGCATTGGTGAGTTGTAGCACAATTTATCCTAAATCAGTGTCTAGTGCAAAAATGGGATGGTTGGTAGGGTTGGCCTCATCGCTGATTATATAGGCCAGTTGGGCTTCCCTGTATAGTCTTCTATGCTCTCCCCCAAACACTGGGATAGTAGCATATGTGAGGTCCATCTGCAAGGTTCCCCCCAGTCTTTTTATCCAAGATCTTGATAACAGCATACCAAACTTGGGGGGGACATCGACCACTACAATATCCATGACCACACTTTTCATGGGCAACTGAAACAAGGTCACGACCAGGTCTTTGATAACTCCTAGACACTGAAATTTCCTGGAGTCAAAGGAGTAGAGGTCATGGTAGGCTCGGGTGACTTCTAACCCTAATTCCTCCATAACAGTTTTGGGCATGACGTTGTGAGAAGCCCCTGAATCCATCAAGCAATTGTGCAGTAACTTATCATGTATGTTCAAGGAAGTGTAGAAGGGAGGGGATGAGTCATTCCTATCTTCTACCATAGGACCTAGGATAACTGCAGGCTTTTCATATTGTAAATTGATGGAGTCTGTGGGAAGGCATGGGGTCTCAGACTTCTTGGGGGGGGATGAAATGAGGCTTTCTGCGTTGTGTTCGGGCATTTCTCATGTGATTCGCTGACCAGAAGGCCCCTCGTGCCCCGGACAAGTAATGTTACTAACACTTTCAACATTGACAGTCCCAGGTTTATTTTAACACACACATCTTGTTGAAACCTTGACTCTGATTGAGATACACGATCAATCCATCTGTCATCATCTACCAAATTTCATTTCCAGTATGGTTAAACATACGATCTAGTTTTCCCCTGAGTCGTTATCAGTTCCCAAGGCCCAAGTCACACCTCGAGTAAGTTTTTCCATGTCAGGGTAGTGCGATGAAATTGTTTGAAGTCAGAGGTTTTGCAGAAGGATATCAATGAAAATATAAAGTAACTCGGAGCACCACTAAGTATAAGTTCGTGGCTAACTTACAAGAAGATTTGGACAAAGAACATAGTAGATACACACACAAAGAGAAGGAACACTGCATCTAACCACTACAACCAAAGTCCTTTCGTCAAAGTTCAAGACTTTATATTAGATCCCCATTAAGCTCAGATTACATACAAGAGACACCGTCTACACATTTTGGCCAATCAACCCAGTTTACATTAAGAACATGAAAATTTTCAAAAAGGAAAACTATTAAGATTTTGTGCCACATCTGAGAATACAAAATAGAGTTCATTGATCATGCCTCTTCGACGCACTGACAAGGTCCGTGCAGACTTTCTCCCCGGCTGCTTCGTGCTCCCTAAGATGTTTTCATTTTCTGTTCTTCTGACACCCTTTGTGTTTCATGCAGTTGCACGATTGTATATTGTGCTTCCCGAAGCTGTCTCTTGAGCCATGTTACGTTCCCTTCATGACCTTGTGATAATGACACCTCAAGGGTATTTGCTGCCAATTTTCGTCTTAATTCTCTATTTTCCTGGTAGAGTTCAACAATGGTGAGTTGTGCCTGCTCTAGCTGCTGAGTCAGCTCTCGAACGCTAGAACCTGAGGCATCTGTCCTCCTTGTTCTTCTCCCTCTCCCCCGACTTGTGGTTTCGACAAACTCTAGCCAAATAACATGCATGAGTAATGCCTCGACGATCGATATTGCACACGACACGATCGGGATTTGGTTTTCCCAAGATTCCTTATTCTTGCTTGGTCTTCCTCTTTTCTCGGGTATCTATTGTTGGGGAGGCGCAACTTCCAACGTTCATCCTTCCGGAGTAACTTCTTCCACTTTGGCCTCCGCGCGGGGCGATAGCATTGTTTCTGTGTGCAAGTAGGAACCTCCTTTTGAAGCCTCAAGAATGCCTGTTGTGGATAAGAATGAATCCCAGACATTTTGGGGCTCAATCCTGGTGCTTCAACTACTTCGCATGCCTCGTCTTGTGTTTTGAGGAGTTCCCAGGGTGCGACATTGTATTTGTCTTATGCGTAGGGAACTCGACGAGGGACCAAAGATAATTTTTTTTGATCAGACTAGTATCACAAGATGAATTACCAACAATGCATAAGCTTGACTGGTGAGTAGAACACATGTAAAACATCCAGAATTTATAATAGAGTGGGCATTGAGTGGAAATGTGACAGGGAACAATGGATTCCTAGCGACGAGATGTTTTGAAGCAAACTAAATTTTTTTTTGTGGCACATTCGTGTGACAAGTATGTTTTGAGGTGTGTGAGATGAAATCGATAGAAGTTGCAGAGGGTGTGTGGTACAATCATCTTGATTTTTTTCAATTATCTAGCCTTCATGATGAGTTGATGATGGTTGATGCACTTGCTGATTGTTGATGCGAATTCTGTTTGCACAACTTGCCTCGACCTGAGACGCCTAACGAATTCCCTCATGATAGGATCCAATTCTTTTGGAACATACTCATACTACAGGCACATGTTTGGCTCTGACATCCTTTCCCTACTCCAAGGGGCAACCAACCACTGGCGTGACTTTGACTCTCATATTTTTTCCATACCTGATCTATCATTCCGTGGCACGTGGATGTAACCCACCCTAACTAGAGAAAGTATGACGACGCTAATGGAAGTGGTGCCAACAATTCAAAGTAGTGCAAAGATCACGTAAGTATCAAACACCCAGGTTTAGCAATATTTACAGGTATGCACCAATCTGGACTCTTCACGCTTACATTCTATACATATATTTTGCCAAGTGTTGTTATATATGCAATCTCTAAACGATTTTAATTTCGATTGTAGGAAATATGCCTCTGAGCACTGAGAAAAAATGCCTCAGTAACCTCACTGAGAAATCCGAGAGAAACTGGGTCAGAAAAATCAACAAGGAGATGAAGGATATCAGACTCCCTGAGTTCGACACACCCGATTAATTCGATGACTTGTGTGACATAGTCAAATCGCACATCGAGAAAGATTCATTGTAGGCCGAGGAAATAGCAAAGGTGACAGGCATAAGAGAGCTGGGTCAGGTGTGACGGTTTGTGGAACACCTGATCCAAGATTGGGCCATGCTACAATAGTTAAGTACCCGTCTGGTGAAGTATCGACAACATGAGATAGAGATAAGAGAGATTTATGCGGCTCCGATGGAACAACACAGATTCCCATATGGCAACACCTGCGAGGAGATATTCATCAATTGGTTGGAGTATGATAAGAGTCACGCTTTTACATGATATTTTGAGATGAGTGTTAGAAAGATGTTAGAAGATAACGCCATGTGGCGAATTTTTTTTTACTCATTTGCACTTTAGATGTTATTTTTATTTAATTTTATGATATAAATAAGAGCATCGAATGATTAGTTAAAGGTCGATGGTTGTTGCAAGAAACTCTCATTTCTGGTTTTGTTAAGAATTATTTTGGAGCTGCCTTTAATTGAGAAGTCCTTCTGGACCAGAGACAAAGTTGTGTTTTCATCAAATGCGTGTATGATTGGACGCGTATGATTGGATGTGGATAAGAACTATTTCCTATCTCGTCTCATAACTATATGCTGTAACAAGTAAGAGCTATTAAATCTATTGATAAGTTATCTAATGCAATGTTTTACAGTTCTTTTCTTTAATGATGAAGATGAATCGCTGTGTTATTATGTGATGGATGATTAGAGTTAAGTGAATTATTTTACTTGTCGTTATTTTATCACATGCATGTTTTCTTCTGCTAATTAGTATCTCAGCCAGAAATCAAATTACTCACATGCTTAACGTATTAGTACTAGGCCTGTGGTAGACGATCATTGTCTGCATGCTTGAGCAATGAGTTATCCCAATCTCAGCCTCTTCTCCAATATTTAGAACCTTTTTCTATTTTGTTTCCAAGTTGGTTTATACTGGATTCCATATTATATCGATCCCACCTAAGAGAAAAACACAAAAAGACAAAGTCCAAACTAAAGGAGACACCTTCGCAAGAAAACGTAAAGCCCATCGATTAATATGGTCGGATCACAAGATCTGGAGAACCATTCCACTATTAAATGTTGCAGAGTCTAATTGGGCCTCGGTGGCAGGTTTGGTTCCTACTGTTGAATTAAAGGGATTTAGGACCCATCAACATAACTGACACTAGGAGGCCTGAGAATGAATGGCTGAATACATATTTCACATAATTTTTTAGACAACCTTCAGATTCAAAGAAGCCCACATGCATGGATAAACATTCCCAAGACAACCCACACACACTGAATGATCCTGAAATGAGTAACTCACCCCAGGTTGAGGAAGAACACTTTTTCCTTGACATACCTTACACTCTTCCTTAGGAGGAATTAAATCAATTCAGAAGAATCACAAGAGCATACGCCCAACAGATCAGTGCATTGTCTTTAGATTCGATACTTGCTCGAAGACAAAAAATAAGCATACCAGTGGTCGAAACCCCCGACCAGGTTTTCATGCACATAGTAGAAGACCTGATATATTTCTCAATCACCGAAATCAAACATCCTCTTAACCTAATCCTTGAAACTCTAGCCAATGACATCTCTGAACCATACGATTTTTCGAAAGAGGAGGAGGAGTTTAACTTAGAATCCGAAGATATGGAAGACAACAATGACCATGATGAAGAAAGGGGAGACCCACCACAAAATGATCAGCCTTGGTTGGCCAGAGACACTTTGGCCATCCTAGGGCGAGTCCATAACCTTCCCTGACATCCAGAGAAGTTACTTCCCAAGTTTGATCTCGAGACCTTAGGATTGTGTGAAGATCATATCAATAAATTCATATTAGCGATTAGACTTATGAATGTCCAACATGAAGACGTAGTATGCAGGTTATTACCTTACACTTTTGAGAACTCAACTTCCACATGGTATTTTAACTTACCTGTAGAATCTGTAACTAGTTGGACAAAGTTTCAGAAGGATTTTCTAGAAAAATTTTCCTAAAAAACCACTATAGGAGATTTGATGGCTGAATTGTTTGCCGCCACCATGAGTTTGAAGGATAAGGTTAAATATTTCAATCAAATATTCACAACTGTATTGAACAAATTCCAACCCAAAGATAAAATGACCAAGGAGTTGCAAATCAAAGTATACACTAATGCCCTCCCATCTTCTATTTCCATGTTTTTGAAGAGGGCTGCCAAATGAACCCTAGCTGAGAATTTTGAAGAAGCCAAAACTATAGAGTTCCAGATGAAGGGGTGTAAAGAAGGTCAGGTCTCGTTAGCTAAAAACGAAATCCAACCTCCTCCCAGGAGAGGACTCCTTTTGACTAGGCCGCCAGGGAAACAAGTAGAACAAGTTCCCAAAAAGGACAATGGAGACATAGAAGACCTACAACACATGGTGAAAAAGTTATCAAATGAGATCAATGACATGAAAATAAGTGCAGGGGAGGGAAACCAAGGCCAAATACCCTATAATCCTTTCTTTAAAAGGAACCCACCTTTTAAATCAATTGAACACCCCCCCCCCCAACTAACTTAAATATCGATCTGGGAAATGTAGCATCTGATTCTTTCTGTACTTACCATCAAGAGAACCACTCTGAAAGAGACTTCTCTCAATGGTTGCCTGCCATGAATTTAATGGCCAATCAGTTTCTAGATGAGGTCTCTTTGATCGAACAATCGAGCAATTCAGTTATGAATGTTGTTGATCGGGAAGAGATTGATCCACTAGAAGGTACAACCATGATGATATGGGATCATGACGTAATCATGCATTCCAATGACTTATTCGAGTCTCAAGGACCACCTGAAGAGGTCTCGGTTGTGAAAACATGTAGTAAGGGTTTTCCCGTCTCGAAAGATGTCACTACTACCCAAAATTCGGGGGTAAAGACAACCCCCGATCACTTGAAATCACCTTTTTCTCCCCGTAAGAACCCTATAAGCATCCATACTCGAGAATCAACCAAACTTGATTACAATGTAGTTGAATATTTGAAGAAGTTAAAGGCTAATATATCAGTCATGGACATTTGTAGGATCCCTCAACAAAAGGACTTCATGTTACAGGCTTTGAAATTAATAGAAAATCCTACGACGAGCACTGAATTAGGAAGAAATCTAATTCCCATAGACTTAGGGAATAAACCAACTATGAACACTTGTTCTGGAGATAAGAAGGGAAAACATTTTGTCCCACCTTTCCTTTTAACATTTGAAGTTTTCAACAGGAACCTCCACAACTATTTGGTCGATTCAGGAGCATCCTCTAACATTATGCCACTATCTATATGTAAAAAACTAAATGCAGTTCCTCTCAAGAGTGATAAACATGTAATACAACTAGACAGAACCTAGGTGAAGGTCATGGGAGAAATCAAATATGTAATGATTAGAATAGCCACTCATCCTAAGTTTGTGCAAGTGATTGACATCATTATAGTAGACATCCCATAAGCTTATGGATTATATTTAATCCAGAATTGGTCTGATAAGTTAAAAAGATACTTTAGTACAGACTGCACACACCTTTGGCTACCATTAAAAGGGTACAAAAATATGATCATAATTGATAGGGAAAGATATATGAAACATATGGTCACTGATTTAGAAACCTTAAACGAACCCTCATCGATAGACTTCCCTGTGCTAGGAAATTATTCCCGCGATTCCTACTTCGACAACTTATCCCCTCTCTCATCTGATATACCTCTCACTCAAAATTCTGAAATGGTGTTTCAAGAGAAATCACCGATACTGACAGAGGGAACTCTCTTCTGTCAAGAACCTATGCTATAAATCACCGGACAAAAGATAGGAGAGAAAGAAAGTAATAAGAAAGAAGAAACAGATAAATTTCGCTCACAAATTTGGACCATATACTTTGATAGATCTAAATCACAGGAGGGATCCGGGGCAGCGTGCATCCTTATTGATCCAAAGGGAAAATTTCATTTCCTATCCTATAGAATTTATTTCGAATGCACAAACAACACCGCTGAGTATGAAGCTCTAGTACAGGGGTTAAAGGAAGACATAGACTTAAACGTCAAAGAATTGAAGGTTTTTTGGGGATTCTAAAATTATCGATAGACAAGTAAGGAATACTATACATTGCAATTCCCTGCACCTTTAGAAATATCAACAAGAAGTGCATAGGTTAATAGAGCATTTTGAAGCTTTCAATATCACAACGATCCCTAGGGAAAAGAATATCCTTGTTGATTCCCTGGTTACAACTGCTTCAAGGCTGTCACCTCTAGAATATTATGAAGCCTCTCGGTTCATTGTGGAACTATTCTACAAACCATCGGTGCCTCATAACATTTCTAATTGGAAATTATTTGAAGGAGATGAACATATCATAAAATTTCTGACTAACCAAGATAATTTCAAAGACTTAGCTATTCACGATGAAGTATTCCAGGAACAATCAACAAAAAATGATACTCGGATAGGTCAACCGACTAACAAATCAAAGTCTCACATAATCCCTAAGGGGATAGCTAGTTTAGAGAACCTTTTTGACCTAAAAGAGCGGTTTAAGGGGCCCAAAAATGCAAAGACCGGTAGTTCCTATCCCATGCATGAAACTATAAATCTCGGAACCTTGGAAAACCGAAAAAATATAAATCTCGACAAAATTATATCTAAAGAGGAAAGGAAGGCTTATCTCAAACTGTTCAGACAATATTGAGATGTCTTCGCATGGTTCTATCGAGATATGAAAACTTATGATACCCGTATCATTCAACACACTATCCCATTAAAACCCTAAGTGAAACCCTTCTAACAGAAGCTCTGGAAGTACCACCCATCCCTGGAACCTCTTACATGTCAGGAGTTGAAGAAACTTTTAGATGCAAAAATTGTCTTCCAGGTTAGACATTCCGCATGGGTAGCAAATTTGGTTCCTGTGAGGAAAAGTGGGGAGAAATCCGCATATGCCTAGATTTTAGGAACCTTAACAGAGCCTCAGAAAAGGAAAACTACCCAGTCCCATTGATGGAGCAACTCTTGCAGACCATGTCCAACTCTGATATTTTCTCTCTAATGGACGATTTCTCAGGTTACAACCAAGTTCTAGTTTCAGAGGAAGATTGTTTGAAAACTACCTTCAGAACCAAGTGGGGAACTTTCTCTTACAAACGCATGCCCTTTGGATTAATCAATGCAGTGACAACCTTCCAAAGGGCAATGGATGTATCATTTCAAGGACTAATCAACAAGTGTGTAGTAGTGTATTTGGATGACGTGACTATATATTCGAAGAAAAGAGAGGAGCACATCCAACACTTGACCCAGATTTTCGAAAGGTGTAGAAAATATGGTATATCTTTAAACCCTAAGAAAACTATCTTTGGTGTGGAAGAAGAAAATATATTAGGTCAAATCATATCCCAAGCAAGCATTCACATAGACCCCGAGCGAGTCAAATCTATAACTCAGCTCATGTTACCTCACAAAAAAAATACAATGAAATCCTTCTTCTGGAAAATCAATTTTGTAAGGAAGTTCACACCCGATTTCGCCGAGACTATCAGACCATTACAAAAAATGATCTACAAAGATGCTAAATTTAAGTGGTACGTTGAGCAAAAGGATGCCTTTAGTAATATTAAAACTTCTATATCTCAAGCCCCTGTGTTATGAAGTCCCAATTTTAATAGAGATTTCTTCCTCTATAATTTCACCTCTGATCAATCGTTAGTTGCGGTTCTGACTCAGAAGGATGATGACAAAAATGAGGCTCCAATGTTGATCCAGGGGGTCATTCGTCATGAAAGTTACACTGATCCAAATAAAGGAGAAAAATGGTACAATGGCAGTGAAGTGGCAATGCTATGATTGGGTAAGAAGAAAGATTTAACCATTTAAAGCATAAAGGGATGAGTCACACCAACTAGACTTAGCATATGTTTTTCAACCACTATCCAATGTATAGCTAAACGGTTCTAATCCATTCAACAACGTTCCACGTTACATAACATAGAGGTGGTGCAATGTTTTATGACATGGATTGGTCGTTGTAACATGCCGATGAGTGGACACATCAAAGGGTTCGCTGTACCATTGGCAACATATGTGAAATGTATGTGGCATAGTCATTGCTTTGTGCACGATTAAATGGCACCGTTCTGGCGGTTATAAGCATTTTGATCCGCTGCTATATTTGGTATAGCTTGTGCAACGTTTGGGGGGATTTAACAGATGAGACGAACAAAAAATATATGGAACCGCTGTAACATTTTTTTATGGTATAGATCCACTTGGCGGATATTCATACGTTCCATTTATAATATGGTCCAGATCTGGCGGGATTTAGCCTTGATTAAGCATTCAGCGCATCATTTCTGTTGTGATGAAAATCGCGCAGGTAGAACAGAGGCCTCAAAATCGGGATTGCAGTTTCAACCTGCAGCTTTATATTCCATATGTTTTAGCCAGTGCGAAGGAGGAGTATTGCTGTAATTTCTTGTTCCAGATACCGGTTCCGTTGAAGTCGACCCTTCTCAGTTATACTTGGTTGTTTTATTTCTTTGCCAGTTTGTAACTTGTAAGAGAAAATGTCTTGAAGACTGTATACAGAGACCGAGGAYAGAGAGAGGGTTATAGCTGTGTATTTCCAGATTGTTGTTCGTATGTAAAGTCGATTACACTCTGTCATGATTTAGCTTTCTTTTCCTTTTGAAGGTTGAATTGTAATTTCCAGGAGAGAGGAGTCTTGAGGGCTTTGCATAGCATTATGTTTTGTTGCTGAAGTTGATGTTCAGAGATTCCAGGAACATCTTTGTACCATTTTAAAACCATTAATTGGATCGGTACCCATTGGAGAGGGACCCGAAGACGTAGCCCAATGAAGGGGGTGAACTCCGTTAACAACTTCTTCGTTTGTGACTCTCTTCTGCTGTTCTCATCTTTCAGTTGTTGTTTTCTCATTTTTTTCCAGTTTGCTTTTCATTTCAGTTTACAGTTGTCATTTAATTATGTTAAATGATACTTTATGTGTTGAGAAAATGACTATGAGCATTCGTAAAACTTTTTAAATGCACACAAGTTGATATCCGACAGATCATATTATGGTATCAGAGTTGGTTAACTACTGGTGCTAGTTTGTGAATGCTTACCAGGTCTAAATCTAAGCTTGGTGAAGGAGAACTGGTAGAAGATAAACCTGAGATTGGCTCGAGGAGGACATTTCCGAGAACCACTATGTCTTCTCCACGAGGGGAAGAAGAAGGACATACAAGACAGGAAAAGCCTGTTGTTTCCGAAACTGAGTTTTTGGAGGCTTTTATCAGCATGAAAGCTATGATGGAAATTCTACTCGATGAGTGAGCAGAAAGGAAGAAGAAAGAAGAAGAATCTTCATCCAAAGATGCAGAAATGAAGAAGGAAGAAAAGG
>ML783823.1:416368-434105 GCA_009831015.1 Picea engelmannii | reverse complement strand
TTTGAAGCTTGGCATCTTTCACCTTCTCATTACCTTCATAATTGTTAATGAGTTTGTCCCACATTTCTTTAGCAGTTTGAAGATGCATCACCTTCACAAACTCGACTTCTGCAAGTCCATTCAAGATAGCATTCATTCCCTTACCATTAAAGCTAAATTCTAACTTATCATCCTTGGAAGCTAGCACAACAGGCTTTATGTATCCAGTCTCTACTACATCCCAGAGATCATCTCCTAAGGCCATTAGGTATGTTCTCATTCTAACCTTCCAGAAGGAAAAATTCGTTCCATCAAATAAAGGAGGCCTAGTGACTAAAGTCCCTTCATGGCTTGTCATGTTTAAGCTCTAGGATCTACCCTTAGATAAAAAGGGGGTCGACTCTGATACCAATTGTTGGGCAACTGAGAGGGGGGGGGGTGAATCAGTTGTTACCGTGCTTAAACAATTATGCTTCTTTTAAACTCTTTGCAGAAACACTGAATGATGATCACAATAATGCAGGGAAATAAACAATGGCACATTCAGCATCAGTCACATATATGAGAAACATAGAGACAATTATTTCCTGAGGAAACCCATACAGGGTAAAAACCTCTTTTTCTTTATATGATAAGTAATAGTTACATTCTTTACATTATCATACATATGAGAACCAACTCATAATGAGGCTACAACCTCAGTTTTGCAAGCTGCTACTTGCTAAGAGCACCAACTCTCTGTTTTCTCTAGCACCCACTAGAATGAAGCACCAACTCCCTAGTTTCTCTAGCACCAACTAGAAGGAAGCACCAACTCCCTGGTTTCTCTAGCACCAACTAGAAGGAAGCACCAACTCCATGAGTGCTTCCAACACCAACTGGATGGAAGCACCAACTTCCAATCAAACAGGCAACCAACCTGTATAACAGAGAACAATAGTTCTCCCTTGCACCACCCTGCCACCCTGGTTTCTCTGGATACAACCAGATGGAAGCTACAACTCCCTGTGTTCAAGCACCCACTTGAACCTCTGAGGACAACAGTCCTCCCTAGCATCTCCCAACCTCCCTGAAATATAAATCTTTTCTACTGAAACTTATTACAGTGATATAATGTTCAACAATGGCTTACCAGACTCATCACTGTTCTACTTCATTTCATTGCTCTATCTGCCTCATTGCCTTCCTTCACATATGACTTGCGCTGTCTGTTCTTATACTTTTTATGCTCTGTGCGCCATGTCCATTCACTGCACAATTCCTCTTCTATTCAATTCAGTTGCTGCACTCTCCTCCTTCTTCACACATGAATTACCTTCATTAACAACAACCACATAAACTCCAATAGCAACAACAACCCCATATCTTCTCTGTACCATGTACTTATAGCTTCAGTGCACCTTGTGCATGCAATGTGCGTAATCCCTCTGCATACTCACACCGTGTCAATATCCTCCACCTCTCGAGTGCTCTGCCTCATCATCATGGTAACTCTTCAGATTCTCTGGCGGTTTTCCCACGCGTTCAACATTAATGGGTGTGATGCTGAGATTCCTCAGCCTCTCTAGTAGTTGAGACTCTTCGTCTTCTCTGTGACAGTTGAGCTCATCCTTTATGTTTCAGTTACAGGCTCCAACGCTCATCCATCTGTTAATCCCTCTAAGAATTGTCTTTCTTCACTGGGCGAAGCTTAGAGACTCTTCATCTCCTCTGGTGATCACACTGAAGTGTCTTTGAGTCCTCTGGCAGAAACCATCAGTGGTTTCTGGAAATTACACTGTGTCGAGCTGCAGTAGCCCTCCGATCTTGTTCAAATTCACCTGCATCGTTTTCTTGATTCCATGGGATCTTTCATTTATTTCGGCATTTTGGCATTCGACAATTCGACATTCGTGTGACCATGGGTCTCAACATCCCCAGTCGCGATCCCCGAAATGGAGCTTGGTTGCTCTAGCTCTTTCCTCCATCTCTCGCTAATGTGACCAAGGGATGTGACCACAACCTTATGCATAGGGTGCTTTCACGATTTCACATTTCATGAGTCTGGAGATGAGACATCTCGACTCTCCAAGTCACGATCCCCGATACCCCGAAATGGCGTGGGATCAACGGTCCTGATCAACACTTGATCTGACGGCTCAGATCATTTCGCAATTTCTCATATCGCGATTTCAACATTCCTGTGATGAATGTTCTTGATGCTTCCAACTCCCGATCCACGAAACTCCGAAAGGGAGTCGGACCAATGGTCCACATAACCCCCAGAGATGGACGGTTGATGGGATTTCGATGTTTTGCAATTCAGCATTTCGGGACTCCTGATGCTGAGAGTTTCTTGACATCTCTCTCTCCCGATTTCTGAAACTCCAAAGTGGTGTAAACCTGCTGACGTCACACGTGTCGAATACCTACCATGTGTCACCCTGATTCGTGACTTACATGTGCTTGAAATGTTGAATCAGTCTGACACTTGTCATTACCTGGTTGTGCCACGTGTTCCTAGCTGACATGGTTTGCTGACGTGATTTGGATTGACGGTCCAGATCACATCTTGATCTGACGGCTGTGATTAAATCGCAATATCACATATCGCGATTTCAGGATTCCTGTGGTTATTATTCTTTGACATCTTCAACTCTCAATCCGCGAAACTCCGAAATGGACTGAGATCAACGGTCCAGATCAAACCTTGATCTAACGACTCAGATTACGTCGCAATTTCGCATATCGCGATTTCGGGATTCTTGTGATTGATATTACTTGAAATCTCCAACTCTCGTTCCACGAAACTCCGATATGGAGTTGGATCAACGGTGCAGATCACATCTTGATCTGATGGTTGTGGTTAAGTTGCGATTTCACATTTCACGATTTCGAGAGGTTAGGGAACCCCGTTCCTTTGACTCTCCAGTCAACGAAATGTTGATCTGTGTCCACGTGTCCTACCTGAAGATGGACAGTCCTCCTTCTTTCGGGATTTTGTGAGCCCTCTACTCCTTACACTTTAAAGAGCATGCAAGTTCTCCTTGATCCAACGGTGGTCAGACCCTGCACTCGGATCTAACGCCTGAGATCTATTCTCCATATCTACATGCTCCTCTTGTCTACATTGAGATCTGACGGTCATCGGGAATTCCGGATGGGATCCAACGATCACTGACGCTTCTCCTCCAAGCTTACACATCCTCCTTACTTGAAAGAATTTCTAAGTGTCAAAGGCCTCGACATTTGATCCACCTGTGATCCTAAGTACGTTATCTCCCTTCAGCTTTAGTCACGAGTTAACCTCATCCCTGGTGCGCACCTACGCATTGCATTCGACTCTGCGCTAATACCTCCTGAGCTTACTTTGTTCCTGTTTTTCCATCGATGCACACTCTGATCCTGCCATCAATGACAAACACATACTGCCTATAAAGCATGCCAACCATCCTTTGCACTATCTCTTCTGATCTTATCGAGCTTGCTCTGCAACATCTTCCCAACCTACTTCTGATGCCCATCTATTACATTCTTCCTATACTCATGCCATCTTCACTGTTGTACTTGCCATCAATGACAAACATACGCTACCTTTTAAACATTTTCCAACAAGCTGCAATAAGTAAGAGCTATTAAATCTATTGATAAGTTATTTGATGCAATGTTTTACAGTTCTTTTTTTTAACGATGAAGATGAATCATTGTGTTATTATGTGATGGATGATTAGAGTTAAGTGAATTATTTTAATTGTCGTTATTTTATCACATGTGTGATTTATTCTGCTATTTAGTATCTCAGCTAGAAATCGGTTTGCTCACACGGTTATCGTATTAGTACTAGGCCTGTGGTAGACAATCATTGTCTGCATGCTTGAGAAATGGGTTATCCCAAGCTCAACCTCTTCTCTAGTATTTAGAACCTTTTCTTGTTTTGTTTCCAAGTTGGTTTATACCGGCTTCCATCTTATATCGGTCCCACCTAAGAGAAAAACAAAAAAAGAGAAAGTCCAAATTGAAGGAGATGCCTTCGCAAGAAAATGTAAAGCCCATCGATTAATTGGTCGAATCACAAGATCCGGGGAAACATTCTACTATTAAAATATACAGATTATAATTGGGCCTCGGTGGCGGGTTTGGTTCCTGTTGTTGAATTAAAGTGATTTAGGACCCATCAATAGGTCCACATAGTAAAATTGTCAACGATTAAGGTGGTGGCATGTGGCATGTCTAGGAAAGTTCCACGTCACCACTAGAGGTGTCATCATGCCGCGACACTTATGTTCCTCGACTTTGGGACTTTTCCCACTAGCATAGTCCAACGGTAAACACTTCTTCTTGGATATACGGTGTAGATCCTCTCTGGGAATCCGGAACTTCGGGCTTTGACCCCTCTTGCTCTTATAACCCATAACTTTCGCCAAAGTCATAAAGTTCGAATGACTTGGAGGTTAACCATCATGCCCTTTTCTCCAGATCTGACTGTTGTGAAGGATCCTCCTTCTCCCAAACAAATCCTACAACCCAATCACCACAGATGTTGTGGTTTCTTTCGCTGTGTCCATTTCTTAAACCATTACACCTCCTGTGCTTCTGAACACAGTCCAAGTGTTCTCTCAACACCCTTTTGACATTCCACACATCAAAATTCTCCGGAATTTTATACTCTGAATTCCTCATTCGTGGCCCATCCAGGTTCAGTGTTGAAACCATGGGATATGAACTTGATTTTTTTGCATTTCGACAACAATTCTTTTCCAAAACTTTTACTTCAACTTCCACTGACATGGCCCATCCAGGCTCAGTTTTGAAACCATGGATATGATACCAATTTGTAACGTCCACAACCACCAACAGGTCGGGAAACATCACTTCCTAGACGTCCCACCGTTCTCTGATATCATTTTGTAATGTCCCTAGCCACCAACTCATCGTGCAACATCACTTCCTAGACATATATTTTTGCTCTGATACCAATTTGTAGCACCCTCGACCACCTAGGTCGGTCCATGCTATTCCAAATAACGCTCTGATACCATATATATTCATATACATATCTATCTAATGCAATTTAATAGCTATAACATTCTGTTCACGCCACTATTCATGCAGAAATAACATTAAAACATACAGGTATTATACACAGACATTTCTAACAACCTTATAACTTGATTTCAAGATACACATCATACAAAGAACACTGATTTGGTACTTATCTTTTAATATATGACAACCAACTACATGCATACCTCCCACGAACCTCCAAACCTTAGACCATGTTTCTCATCACGCTCAACAATGGGTCACCCCCAAGTTGGGACTAAACTCCACAGGGCAAGGGATTCCTAGGCTTGACAAGGACAACATGAAAGTCACAAAGATCAACAGGAAGGATTTTCTCCCAGGAGCCATCTCACACTAACAACGTGCAATCTCTCATTCCCCACATGCCTCTCCCACCCCAAGAAGTGTGCCCCTTATCTTCTCAACAGTCCTTTGGTTTCCCCACTTCCCTTCCATGGATTGAGCAACATGTCGGATAGGAATTCTCAGAGCACTATAGCTGTCGTTGGGCTCCCTATGGAAAAATCTCTTCCCAAACAACATCTCTCACCTAGAGAGAGTTGCTTACAGGCATGACAACCTGCTTATTTAGTCCATGAGCCTAAAAACCTTCCTCTTCAAATCCACAGGCCTGAAAACCTACCTCTTCAGTCGAAATCCTAAGTCAATTCAAGTGAGGGTGATGGCAACAACAAGCTCGGTATAGAACAAAATATGGAAGCAATCCACTCTCAGTCAAGGAACTGCGTTGGCAGCAACAAAAAACCGTTAAGCACGATACAAGCTCAGATAAGGTACAGACGCGCTGTGCTTCAAAATAAAAGTATGGGGTAGCTCAAAGTGCCTGTAGGTTCCTAGGGGTGCGTGAATGATGCAGAGGTTGACGATGAAGGCCATGGCTCAACGCATGAATCTGTGGGGAGTATGTCAGACTTGAGAGAGTGGCGATGGTCATGAGAATGGCGAGAGAACCCCCAATGAGCTAGATTTCCCAGCTATAAACTGCATGCGCCCAGGTTGACACATGTCTTCCTGAAGCTGCATGAGCTCCACTTAACACTCGTTCCATTTACGCCATGAACTTAGAACAACATAGATTATGTTAACCTTAGCCTTTAGGAAATAATAATATACTATTATTCCTTTAGAGGTAAGCCCTTTAACTTAGCCCCTATTCCTAGACACTTAGCCCTTCCCTTACCCTACCTAGTGGAGCTTAGTCCCCCATAATTATTTCTTCGTGGTCGATCTACACGCAACGGTGTAATTTTATTAATGATAGGAGTGTTTACATATACAAAAATAGGCTCACTGGCCTTAAGCATCTAGTCTCTTCGACCTAATAACATATAAGTCTTCCAGCTTATAAACACTTGGCTCACTAACCTATAAACATAAGTACAATTAAGCAGGGGCTTGACCTTGGGGTGTTACAATATGATTCAGGAAGGAGAACTTGAATGATGGAGGTGTAAACCTCTGGCAGTAAAGGATGATTGTATGATGGAGGAGCATCTGAACCAAATGATCTCTTTCGACTCAAAAGGTAAAAAACCTTTATTAAGGGAGTTGGTTCCCAAATTGTTCATTTTGTTATGTAATAAATCTCTCGAATACCTCTAGAAGGCATCGATAAGCTTAGTGGTTAGGAATTTTGGTTTGTTTTAGAATTATAGACGATGAGAGAAATTGTAGAATCCCTTCGACCAGTTACAGATCGAGATCGTGAAGATCACAAAAGAAAACCCTGATCAAATCAGGTTAATCAAGAACCTGACAGAGGAGATGATTGTGAGTTTTTTGTCGAAAGGAAAACTGATCTCAATCGTGAGATCAACTTAAATATCCACTAGAATTAATAGATAAGACACCAGTCGTTCAATTAGATTGACGGTCGAGAAGAATTGCGGAGCGCGAAGGAGAAATAAACAGACGTGCTACATCATGGTCTGCAATCAACCGACACCGTTGATCTTGTCAGGGGGATGATCAACGACCATGATTAAAAGAGTTGGGCAAGCACTTTTCAGATTGTGGAGATTGAACTCTCCAATAAAGAGCGAGCACATTGAGGTTACACAATCATTGTGAACCGTCGATCTATGAACGATCGGTGGGTGACCTGTAAGGAACCCACGCGTTAATAATGTGTAAATTTGCACTGTGATTAGGTTCTATGGGTGATTTGTGAATCTGGTTTTGAATTATGTCGGCATTTAAGAAGGATCTGGTAGGGTCTAAATTCGGCCTTGCATCAATGTAACCCTTGCAAGAACTCATGAACTGATATGTCTGCATTAACCAATCAAGGAATGATTGGACACAAAAGTGTTCATAGACAACATGTTGATTTAATGCATTGAGAAGATGCATGTGGTAACATAATGGGGCATATATAGGGCTTCCCATTGTGGAAGAAGTATCTTCTAGTACTCTACAGAGTGTATGATTGGTAAAGAGAGAAATTAGGTGACCCTAAATGTTGGTACCCTGATTATTGGTAAGGAAAGAAATGCTTAAATACATTCATGTGAAACTTTGAGTTTCATGAGTGATGATTTGAGGTTGTGGTTGATTCAAAGCAGAAAATATGGTTCTGCTATAATAATAAATATGGATAGAGAATCCATATGGTAATAAGTGGGCTGAGTCCAAACATCCCTTGGAAAAAGTGCCTGACATGAAAATAATAATTTAAAACCAATGTAAGGGTACATTGGGTATGGATGTGGCCATGGAGATTGACACACTGATTAAAGTTATTTAATATTTGAATTGTATTTGAAAAAAAAAAATAGTATGTTGAAAGGACGCATACGTAAACAATGATATATTTCTTTTTTCTTTGTACCCTTGCTTAGATGAAAATGACTTGAACTGTTAGTATGCATGATTTTTAAAATATAATGTGCATGAAAACTAATAATTTGTTTGGCTAAGGAATGTTGAAATTGTAGGAAAAAAAGGGTCTTGGATATGGCAGTATCATAAGCCCACAAGGAAAACCAATTTCCCGCTAAGCCAAACTGCCATAGGAGGGAAAGTCTCACGTTTGTGGATCTAGTCCCTGTATGGAACAAATTTGAAAATAAATATGGAATTGAAAAATCTGTGGGTGACAAATTTGCAATAAAATGCTAAAATTATAATTTATGATGATATCTCATAAATTTTTGTATACTTGTGATATAGGTGAGAAGAAAAAGATTTCTTCGGAAAGGAAAGATGAAGGCTATCAAGCTGGAAAGCATGAAAGACGACTACTGTTGGGATAAGAAAACATGTGGTAAGCCACAATCACCCTAGAACATGTTGTGTTATGGCAACACAAGTCGGAGGGATGCCTTGGCAGAGCAAGTATGGGGGACACCTCAATTATAAGGCTCAACAAAGTCTTTAGAGATTTTCATGTGTGAGAAAAACTTGGCAAGGCAAGATGGATCACCCGAGGGACTGTATAACAAAGAAGGGGATGCTTGAGCCTGGGCCTGGAGGTTGAGTGACCACAAGGAAGAGGAGACTTTAATCATCCTCGTAAAATATTGATTGGGATCATGCACACAATGGGTATGTCTAGGAAAATAGTGAGTCGAAATAACAAGACAACCATGTGAATGAAAATCCACGAACTACACAGATAATTAGTGTGCTACATTATAAAATTTTCCTCTTGAATTTTGAACAACAGTAAAATGTTTTCGCATGAAATTGTGATTAATATGCTTGTTGCCGAAGATTATTGAAGGTAGGTGACGAAGGACAAGAGTCCGAAAGGAATTGACCCATAAGAAGGATCACGATTTCTAAAGCAGTTGAATGACAAAGGCATGAAATTTTTTATTGAGAAAGAACACCGAGGACGATGTTCCTTTTTAAAGGGGAGGGGATTGTAACACCCCTATTTCCCCCAACTTGTAATTAATCATTAATTATGATTACCATGCTATTGCATATGAATAATGTAGATGTATTATTGTTTGAATTGCCAATAACTGACTGTGGGAGTGAAGCCTTGAAGTACTGGCCATGATATCACTAGAGGAAAGAATGGGAAAACTATAAGAGAGGGTTCCTTATGTCAAATGACCCCAAATTTCCCCTTATTGGGAATAATGAACCCCCTTCTGATCCCAAGGAGAGGAATCAGTTAATTAAGGAAGGAATGGTGTTTGAATACTCAACCACCCCCATGATTGGAAGCATGGTCTGGATGAGGAGACATGAGGTTGTCATCCCGAAGTACCATAGAGTCCTGCAGACCCAGGCTAACCTGAGTTTCCTTCTGACAAAGGAAACATGATAGGTGCAGAACCATCCTAGGAAAGGAAGGCATAAAAAGAATACAGGCGTAAACTGTTGAGGAGAGAGAGTGTGCATGAGGATATGCAAAGAGCGGAAGAGACACCAAACAAGAGCGCATGCATAGAAGGGAACGCGTGACCCATATATGCAAAAGAAAAGAGGAGGACTGTGATCTTGATGCCAAGGAAGCATCTGATAAACCTCGCAGGGTTTTTGTGATAGAGAGACAGTCTCTGGGAAATGGAATAGATTCCCTAGTGATATTATGGCTTGGCATAGGGGTGGACAGAGTGCCAAGAGTGAATGCCTCTGAGCCTACGGTTGGGTGGAAAGTCTCACAGCCATAGTTAGTTAGCTAGCTGCAACAATTAATAGATAAGTATTCTCATACCCTATATAATTGAGTTGTAACTGTAAAACAAAGTTGGATATCCATTGAATGTTTTAGGAATGTGCATGCTTGCTTGATGGTTACACTGTGTTCCTTTATCTTTTGCTTGATTATGTATTTAAGAAAGTAAGGAACTATATGGTTTGTACATGTAAAGGCACAAGCCCTGTAGTGGCTCAAATTAGAGCAAAATAATTGTGAGTCCATCGACCTTGGGCACAATTTCACGTATGCATATCGACACTTCCAGTTGTTTTGAATCTCCTGGAAAAATGAGTCTGTTAAGCTCAGGAGAGTTGGTGCAAGTACACACAGAGTATCTACAAGGTGGGAAGAGACCGAGAACCTCTAAAGTTCCATATTTTGGTGAACGAGCGCAAGGGGATGATACGTATGAGTCGGATCCATGTAGATGCCACGTGGCCTTTGACCAATAAGTGCCTAAAAAACTGTGGAAGGGCATTTATTCCAATCTCGAGCTTAGTTTTGAGCGTGAAGACAGTGGTTAGAAAGTTCTGAATGAGTAGAACGTGATGGAGATCCCAGAATTAGTATTTGAGATAGTTAAGGAAAACGAAATTATGATGCCCCATCCCTTAAAAGAGTATTTAGGGACCGGGTGTGTTACAAAGTTCTTATTGCAAAAGCACTCGTGGTTAGTCAAGTGTTGAGGAAAGCATTTGTTTGAAGGGGTAGGGCATGTTAGGCCCTAGAAAAATCCCCATGTTATGTATAAAACCCCTTATTAAGCCTTAGATATTGAATTATTACATTTCTAGTGTTATATGTGTAGGTCAGCGAAAACCCTTCATTGCACCCATTCATCATAATTGTACCCTTTGTCTCATATATATATATGTGTGTGTGTGTGAGAGAGAGAGAGAGAGAGAGAGAGAGACAAAGGGTACAATTATGATGAAAGGGTGCATAATTGTACCCTTTGTCTCTCTCTCTCTCTCACACACACACACACACACACACACATATATATACCAAGGAGACCTAGTCTTAGGATAATCTTATCTCATTTCATATTGTATTTTGTATTGGATATATTGTAAAAAGAGGTTTCCCCTCGAAGTGATTGTATTCATTGACTTTTTATCATTTTTTAAGGCATTGGATCATAACAATGTCTCCACTGGTACTAATATCTAGTTATAGAGAAACCATATCATAAATACTATGTTGAAGAGCATTGGTATGAATGGGTCTTTAAGACCAATCAACATTGTTGTAATAGGTATTGATGTTGGGAAGGAGCTAGTAACATTGCATTCATTTTTTTCAGGCTAAAATAGTCTTTTAGTTTCTTTCATTTGTTTGTTTAGAGATGTGTAACTTTTGTATGCATCACTCCTATTATTTTGTGGAGACTAGTTGTAGCCATAAAGCACAAGTGGTGAATGTTAAAAGACTTACAACCAATGGAGGCAACCTCAAGAAAAGTAATGGTAACTAAGCATGGGAAACTCTTGCCAAGACAACGAAAATGAACATCATGCCTTCTATAATTTCATAAGCACAACAAAAGAGAAGGAATGGTGTATTGGAAGCCAAAAGTACTCCATTGTATTTTTTCATTGGTCACTGAAAAAGGAGGATAAAAGGTTGGCATTGTTCAAAAGGTGCACATTCACTATGTCTCGTTGTGAAAGAGTTTGCACATTCTTTAGTTGGACAAGGCCATTGAAGGCCACCAAGGCACTTGTTCTCATTTATTACATACTTAGCCACTTCCAAAATGGAAATGGGAAGTAGTGATGATGGATTTCATTATCATCCTACTAAAAACAATGAAGCAACATGATTGTATCATGGTTGAGTTGATAAACTAACTAACATGAATTTTTTATTCATGATTGATATTCACATGATTTTGTTGATATTGCAAAACAATTTGTCAAAGAGATTGTTAGGACCCTATAATGTACCTTTTTGCTCACACTTTTTGCTACCATTACATCCTTTTTTCACTCACATTTAAACTCACATTATCACCTTACCCTATCGTTCCAAAGGTATATAACGTCTCTTCTCTTTACTATATGTTTAATCTGTTTTGCATATAATTTTACATTACTCTCGTACTTAACCGTTGATCAGAAATATATAAGTACTGAAACAATTCGAATTGCAGATTATCATTGTTGTTTAAAGGCCCGTTGCTGAAACAGTCAAAGCACGCAAACCCCGTGGCTGAAACAGTCTGTGGTCTACGATGTTGAAACAACAACTCACACAAGAAGAAGTCATTACACTCTCCGTGGTCTAGGATGCTGAAACAACAACTCACACAAGAAGGAGTTGTTACACTCTTTGCGGTCTACGATGCTGAAACAACAACTCACACAAGAAGAAGTTGTTACACTCTTCGTGGTCTATGATGCTGAAACAACAACTCACACAAGAAGAAGTTGTTACACTCTTCGTGGTCTACGATGATGAAACAACAATGAAGATATTACACTGACCACAACAGCCACGCCTTGAGCCAGAATAACCATCACTGCTGCGTGAGACCACGTTGTTGAAACAGTCAGAATGCAAATCTCGTTGCTGAAACAACCCACAATTTGCGATGCTGAAACAACATACAACAACAGTAACAAGAAGATAAATAAGGAAGCTGTTACTCCAGCCGCAACAACAACACCTCACTCAACACCTTTTCAACTATTGTAATAGCATTCTGTTATGGGAGACCAGGATATCAGATTCCAGTATAGAGATTTGATCTGACTAAGAATAGGATTCAGATGTGCACATGTAATTTGATGATCAAATTGTATCGGGGGGATTCTCCTCTTTAAATAAGAGGAAATCATCATTAGAGAGGATTTTCTTCTTGGCTAAGAAAGGATTTACAGAGAAGGACATGCTTTACTTCAGACATTGTAATATGATATAGTTGACAGATGAATAAAAGATTGTTCTGAGCATTTCTTTCTAGTTCCTCTCGTTTCAGGGGAATCTTGTGAGAAGGGAGGGCCCACCTTCTTCACAAGATTCACTCGTTAGCTTTGTAGTGTGTTGGTGTTATTTCTGTTCATGCCTTGATTAAATTTTGTTTTGCTGAAACACTACTTTACTGAACTCTGTCTTGCTGAAACTCTGCTTTACTGGTTGTTACATTGTTTTCATATAATTCATGCTTGGGTAACTGTTAATCATTCTAGTTAGCAATCATGTTTGGTGAATTTATGAAAGCGTGATAATCAGGGACAGGTGCTGAAGATTCCTGCTTGGGGAATAGGGTCATGTTCTCTGTTAGAGATAGTTAGCCTTCAGTGTGTGTCAATCATTTCAATTAGCAATGAGTTCATGAAAGTGTGATGATCGGAAACAGGTGCTGAAGATTCCTGCTTGGGGAATAGGGTCCTGTTCTCTGTTATAGAATAGTTGGTCTTTTCTTTTGCAGCATCTTGAAGGATTTATTTCCTAGGTTGTTATTTTCTTAATGTAATCCGGGATTCTTTGGATAATTATTTCTTTAAACTTTGAACTCTGCAATAGGTAGGTTGCTTTCCTGTAATTCAAGTTAGAACTTCAGTTTGTTCAAGGCAAAGTGTGATTGATGTATTTTTACTACAACTCTAGATTGCTTTTGAGATTGAGCATATACAGTGCGTGATTACCTTTGAAATAAACAGACTTCCATGGGTTGACAATTTATGTAGCACTTGATTGTTTAGTTAAATAAGTAATTATAGTGACCAACAGAGATTTATAGATTGCATGGAATATCCAAGGAAATAATTTTCAGGGCTAAGTTCAAATTTTTGGAAGAGTATCGTTGAGGATGTTGGTACCAACTTGAATTTTGTCACTATTTACAATTCACAATCAAATGGGAAAACTAAGAGTGAAATGAGTGATTGAAGACATGTCTTTCTTAAAGTGCAACCAAGAAAAATCTTATTGAAGCTCAGAAGTTGTGCCAAGCTAGCATCTATTTAATGTGGGCATGTTGAAGTTCTAGATTGGATAATCCCAATGACATTGCTACTAACATTAGAGCTCAAAATGTTTTCCATGCTTCTTTTCTTAAGTAATATGTACATGATCCTAACCATATGAATTATTGGGTTGTGATCTAGGTGGAACCAACCGAATAGTTAGAAACAAATCCATTGTGTATCGTCAACAAGGAAATAACATTGCTCTGAAATCAAACCATAAAAGAAGTAAAGGTGCAAAGGAATCACTCTATCCCAAAGAGGCTACATGAGATCTATAGGATGGAATGAGGGAAGCATAACCATTTTTTTATGATTTTGAAATAGTATCGAGATTGGTACTATTCCTAGGGGCGAAACATTATACCTCGGTTTTAACCTTTGAAAGGCATGTGAAGAGATTATGTATAAATTATAAATGTGTGGTTATTATGATGGGTGTCAAGTTATGTGATTTTAAATACGTGAACTTGTAATGTTAATGTTGTAGATATGTTTCGAACGAATTCCTAATATGAATCTCAAGGAGAAGGCGTGACTAGAGAATCACTTGTAACATCCACAAATTTAGTCCCTGCAAATTATTATGTAATTGTGCAAATGTGATTTAGGCAGTTGGACTAACATGTTTTGGGTTGGAGATCTTGTATGGATTAATATGGTCGAGGATCAAGCTATGTAAATTGTATATTAAAATTATTAATGTAAAATAAATAATTGGTTGTGATATGAGAGGGACGGTAATGATGGGGGGCTATGATTCCACAAGAGAGTGGGGCTAAAGGGGGGTCCAAGGGGTTACCCATTTCTATTAATCCAATGCATTTTCATATTAATGTTCACCTCCTTTGAAATATCAAAATAGATATTGAATAATGTAAGAGTGGTAGGTTAGAAAAGTCTTATCATTAATTTATGACAACATGGGTTGAGTACAACCACTTTTTGGTAAATCTGAGAGTCAAAGCTTGCATAAATGAAAAGGAAATTTGAGTAGATTTTTGGAATAGTTTTTACATGAGGTTGTTGGGCAACAAGAAGAGATATGGGTATTGGAGAAAGAACACTAGTGATGCTACAACCACAAGAGAGTTTTACATATTGATTTTGTGCAACAAAAGGGGAGTTGGGTGTTGGAAAAGAGCACCAACTCTGCAGTGTATGATAACAACCATGAAAGGGATAAGTTTATGCATAAAATGTGGGTTGTGTGATTACAATATAGGTTTGTAAGCATGTAATTAAGATATTTCTTGGCAATTGTGTGCACTAGAAACCTAGAGGGAAGTGGGAAGGCCTGAGGGACCGTGTCACAAAGAAGGGGAATCCCACTCCTTGGGTTGTGCAAGTTGAGGGGAAAGAGGGGTTTTGGGATTCTAAGTGTGGAGAGTGGAAAACAAAGAGGGACAAACCTCCTTATGGACTCATAGCCTCAACTCAAGGGTGGGTAGTTGTTGAGATAAAATGAACAATAATGTCTATGGCTAGGAGGAATGTCCCTTGTACATAGTTAGTTAGTAATGTCTATCATTTTTCCTATTTTAATTTTTGTTGTGTAATGTGTAATTGAATGTTATTGAGTATCTGTAAATAACATGCATTCATGCATTTTTATTATGATGTTAGATGCATAAGGAAATTTTATGTGTCTACTACCTATGTTGATTTTATTTGCATTAGGGAACTTAAATATGTTTTTAGCAGGTAGGTATTTTACATCACTAAACATATATGCGCTATAAATATAATTATATTAACCATGTGGTAGAGTAACCATGATTCACTCCATGGTGTGTAAAAAAGTAATGTCAAAATATAATATATAATGGCACATAATGGCTACAAGGAGAACAAGGGAGCTATAATCCCACAAGAGGGAAATATGAAAAGAGCGTTCATGGGAAATAAAGTTTTCTTACCAAGTATCAGTTCAAAAACTCTAATATTCTCCATCATGTGCCATAAATGAAACTCACTAACACCTTTGACTTAGAAAAGCAAGTATAAATGCATGAAGTGGTTGGTAAAAGTACCTTGAAAAGAAAAGAACTATTACTTTGGAAATATATAATTTTATCATTCCATTTTCCTTCATCATTGTATTTGTATCATTCTCCTTCATTCTCCATTAGTTTCCATTCCCAATTTGTGTTCTCATATGGTATGTGATCCCAAGTCCACAATTCCCTGTAACCAACTCCAAGAATTCAAGAATTAAGAAGGTTGTGTCTGAGCATAGAGGTTAGGAAAAGATAGGCATGGTGTCCCTTGCATGATTATGTGGTTCACTAACTCCTTTTGAGAAAAAGAAATATGTTAACAAGGTTTCCCAAAGGGAATCAATAATTAGCTCTTCCCACCTACATTGGGACACACATTGGTAGTGATTTCCTAAAGCGTTATATAGAAAAGAAGGGAAATGTACAAGTCATGTTGTATATGGCTATTCTAATAGAGTTTCATCATTGATTGGAGGTTGGATTTAGTGCATGGAGTTCCCTATAGTGAGAGATTCATCAATTGAGTCATGAATGATGTGGGTTGGGTTGAGTGTGCATAATCCCATGGTTGGTTTCTTCGCTCTAGTGGTTCAAACCCTAACTTAGAAGTGGATTCTACAATGATTTTCTATGGTTAGGAAATGAATCACTCTAATGCAACCAATTTATTGGACCACTCTTTGTTAAAAGATAAGTGTTTAACTATTGTTTTACTCTTTGCAACTAAGTTTTGGACATTGCGGTGATGAAGAATTTGCACATGATTTTGTATGAATATGATTAAGAATGAATATAGACATGTGCAACCATGAATTTCACAATTATATGTTTGAATCATTATGTTGCATCTTAATTTCTACACTTAGCATGCATTGGTAGTCAGTGGTTTTCCTTTTAGAAAACAACTCATTGAAATGGTGAGCCTAACTAGTTAGTGGTCAAAATTCAAAAAATGGATCAAGTGGACACTTGTTTCTTGTCTTGGAGAGAATGTATGTGTATGCCATGATAGGAGATATAACAACCAAAAGTATAATCAAACACTTATTGCAAGACATAAGAGAAGAAAAGACACTAGTAGTAAATGACATTGTTATTAGAAGATACATGATCTAAATAAAGTATATAGAAATATCATAGGTGCACCAACATAGTTACCAACTTAATGAGAAATGTGACCTCAAAACGAGAACTCTAGCCCTTAAAACCCATATTTTTGCATAAAAAACATGAAAATCAACCCCCAAATCAAAAAGTGGTGCTACCGGTAGCACAATTTTTTGTAACCGGGTCAAAATTACAATTTTTTTCAAGCATGGGCTTAAAGGATCAAATGGTTGCTCAAACAAACTTTAAAATCAACCCCCAAATCAAAAAGTGGTGCTATTGATAACACCATTTTTTGTAACCGGGTCAAAATTACAACTTTTTTCAAGCATGGGATTAAATGATCAAATGGTTCTCAAAAGAACTTTAAAATCAACCCCCAAATCAAAAAGTGGTGTTACCGGTAGCACCCGTTTTTCTAACTGGGTCAAAATTACAACTTTTTTCTAGCATGGCCTTAAAACATAAAATAGTTGCTTAGAAAAACCTTAAAGTGAACACCTAAATAAAAACGTGATGCTACCTAAAGCAAAATGTTTTTTTTCTAAACATTAAAATTGCAGTTGATTACAACCTAATTGAAACTGTGAGCTAGACAACAAATCCCTACACAAATAAAAAACCCCAAATTGGATCCTAAATGGTCACTTGAAAATTTATTTACTAACTTTTTCTTTTTTTCTTCTTAAATTTACATTAAAAATTAAATAAAGAGAAAGGAGAAAATATTCACAAATATAATTTTTAATGAAGACAAAAACACACTTTAAAAAATATATTCAAAACACAAATTTAAAAACAAAACAAAAAAACTTAACAAAATGGTGAAAAACAAAGAAAAACAAAAAGAAATGAAAAAAAAATAAAATTTCCCCAGAAAACAATATATATATATATATATATATATATATATATATATATATATATATATATATATATATATATATATATATATA
>ML783823.1:399914-416060 GCA_009831015.1 Picea engelmannii | reverse complement strand
TATATATATATATATATATATATAACGTGTATCCACATGACATGTGACATCCTATTATGATTATTTTTCAAAATTCTGGGCATATTAAATTGGTAATTGTGTAATACAGTTTCTAAGGCAAGCGAGCAATTTTATGAAGCAAACACCAGTTTTTTGTTGTTGTTTTGGAAACAATGTATGGTTTAAGTTTTAAATATTTGAACAGTAGGATGTTTGATTGCAAATTTCCATCAAAGATGGTATGTTTGATATATCACTTGAACAATATTTGTATTATTTCCTCCCCACTCTATCATTTTCTGCTAATTACAACCCCTTCACGATCCCAATTTCACTTACCAATTCCATGTTCGGTGATATTTATTTCGATGAGGAGTCTGTGTGGAAATTAAAGGAAGTTGATATGGAAAGAGTTGAAGACTGATGTTATAGATTGTTTTAATACACGGTTGATTGTTTTATTACTTATTTGAACAATATTCGTATATTACCTCCCCTCTATGACATCATTTTCCGCTAATTACAACCCCTCCATATTCCCATTTACCCTATCAATTACTTGCTCACATGGTAATTAATAAATGGTATTCTTATGGATGGATTGCATGTGTCATGTGGTAAATCCTAGAGCCAACGTTTTATTTATGTAAACAAAGTTTCATGTATGTGTTACTAAGAACTTCAGAACTGATAAATTGTTGCTACAGGATGAGTTTTTTCAGTAGAGACAGTCATGGTCGAAATAACATAGGCATGGGAAATTGGAATCGAGGTCATAGGAGGCCTAGATTTTCAATTCATTTTGATACTGACCCACAAGAGTTAAGACAACTATTCCAAGCTGGATTCTTTAATTTGTTTGGCCATGGAATATTGCATCCTCAACCAGAAAGGCCCCATTTCCAGCAGCCTCAGAGATTTCACAACATTCTCGTTCCCCCACATGTGTCAATGCAACCCAAAGTTCCCGCTAATGATGGTTGGCAATAAATTGTCCACCAACATGTCTCCCATCACCGCGGTTGGCCCATTGTTTCATTTTCTTTACCACCACCTGTTAATCCCAATGTTCAAATTGCCCATGTTGTTTTTCCAGTTCAGTCTTCACACGCCAGTGAGAGATTAAAAATTGATATTCCCCAACCTGTGCAAGATAAAGGAAAAACAATTTCCTCCCCTTCTTCTCCCTCCATTGATTCCTCTAAATCTGTGTCTTCTGAACTTCATTTAAAGGATTACTTCTCCCATGTGATCAACGAGATACAACCCCAAGGGTCTAATCAACCAAGGGCTACCCAAGAAAAGTCAAGGGGAGACATTAGTGAAAAAATGAAAATTGCCTCACAAAGTGGGAAATATGGTTTTTAAATTATTTTTTATGTGATTCAGTTGATGAGGACACAGTGTTCATAAGTTTCAGTAGATTTTTGGACAACAAACTTTAGTTTGGATATTTTGTGGATAAAATGGATATATATTATTTTTGGGATATAATTTTAAATTTTGTTGATATTTAAATATTATATTAAATGATATCCATGAGAGGTACAAGGGTGCTACTTTGATTTGAATGATTTATCTTGTATTTTTACTTTTGATGAGTGGCCAAAGAAAATGATGGGAGTCACAAGGGGTCCCACCTACTTAGTTATTATTAATTAATACCCTTAATTATATTATTATTATTTATTTTTCCTAAACTAATTAGTTAAGTTAAATCAACTTAACTAAAAAAAGTAGTTGAACTACTTCAACTTATTGGGAATGAATACAAGCTCAATGAGAAGAAGATACAAGGGGTGAATAGAATGAGAAAAACAAGACTAAGGTTTGATCTTTAGTTACATGCAATAGTTTCAGTTTTCATTCATTTTTGAGTTTATTCGAAAGCCTAATTCTCTTGCTGACAACAGAGCCTTATTATAGACAACAAGGTTCAAGACTGAACCATACTTTTCAGCCGCTTGTTTTAGAGGTGTTGATTCATCCTTGATAGTATATGTATACTTGTCTGTTTATAAATTAATTTTCATGGTTGATAAAGGATATCTTGTAGAGTCAAAATGGCACCAGTTTGTGGCAAATTGATCCGGATTATTAATTTCAGTTTTACTTTACCGTTGGAGTCTTTTTGTATGGTTTTCATCGAAGATATCTAAATCAGACTTTGGTTCATACCCTCGTAGGGGTTTGTATAGAGAAAAACACGTTTGGTATCTCAAAATGAAATAAAATCAGATTGTTATTCTGTCTCATATATGTGTTTCCATGACTTGGTTACTTTTTCGCTTTTGGTCTCCATGTTCACTTTAGTGTAAAATATGTATACATTTCAATAGATTTGTATAAACTTTATTTCAGATTGCAAGATATATAAATTATAAAATCAGCCTTAATCCTTGTAATTAATACTCATGGATTGAGCGAATATTTTTGAGGCTATAAATCTCTGGTGACATTCACAACTATCTTGTCCTAGCCATGCAAGATATGAAAATTATTGAGTAAAGTGTTTCATACTTTTTCCTCAACAATAGTGATATTAGGTTCTATTTGCTTCGAATTATCATGGAACACTGGGTTCTCTGACATCTTTATGCAACTCTGGTTATCATATATAATCACATTGACTTCCATATCCAGATCAAATAGACCTGTCAACAACTTCTAAATCCATATGGCTTCACAAATGACAGAACATGCACCAATGTATTATTCTTATGTCATGTCAAGAGCAATATTGGATTGCTTCTTAATTTTCCGCGAAGTCATATCTAACCCCAGACTGAAACAACATCCTAAAGTGTTATTTCTATTAGAAACACTTCCATCCCAATCTAAATCAATATAATCATACAGTTCGAAGCCATGATCTCCAATTTAAAAGAGACCAAAGTCCAACATACCCTTAAGGTATCTCATCACATGTTTTGCAACAACAAGGTGAACACGTGTGGGATCTACTAGATACTGACTCAAGTTGTTCACAAAAAAACATCTATCTGGCCTGATATTCGTCAGATACATCAATGATCCAATGATTTGTCTATATAGAGTAGCATCAACCAATTCTAATGAAGTATCAACCAAAAGCTTCAACTTTGTTTCCATGGGTGCATTCATGGCATTGCATTCCAACATGTCAAACCTCTTCAGTATTTCAACTGCATACTTCCCTTGGTTAGAGAAGACCTTCTCTGGGCTCTGCCAAACTTCAAGACCTAAGAAATAATGCATTAGGCATAGGTCTTTCATCTCAAATTCTACAACGAGCTTATTCTTACAATCTGTGATGAGATTTTCTTCTCCTGTTGAGAATAAGTCACCCACATACAACAACAATATAACTAGATCATCATTCATAACCTTGAAGTAAAGGTTAGAATCAACTTTACTCTTGGTAAAGCCTAAGATCGTCAGGAAACTATCAATTTTGCGATACCAAGCTCTGGGAGCTTGCTTCAATCCGGACAAATATTTCTTCAATCTACAGACATGAGTCTTTCTATCTTCAACTTCAAATCAAATATTCACATCACTTTGTACCAAACATGTACACTTGTTAAACTGTAACTCAATCTGCACAATCATGTGTTAGCTCTATGTGCTTTCTGCAAAGCACTATCTATCTGAGAGTATGTTCTTTACTTTCTCTGCAACTCTTCCTTCTGGAATCGGGAATCTGCACTTTCGGCTGCTATTTCTGAAGCTAAGAATGAATTTTTCTATTCTCATTGTCGTTGATGAACTCTAAGGGTAGCTCCTCTATTCTATCATGGAAAATTCATCAGAGAGTGGCTCAATAACTGATATTGAAGGTATCTCTTCTTCTTTCATGGAGGTAACTCTATCAATTGTTGTATTCATGTCTTCATTACCCAACTAATTTACTACACCAACTAGCATTGGAGATAAATCAATCTCAAGTATAGGGATTTCTCCCCCTGAATATCATACTGTATCTGAATCATGGTTGTTCTGGTTGTCTTTAGGAATAATGAAACTATTTCTTCAATTACTGGAGTAAGTGTCTCATCAAAGTCTTCTCCCTCATGCGGGGAGAATCCTCTGGACACAAATCAAGCTTGAACATATTTATAGTGTTATATACAACATGCTTGATCTGTCAGATCAATCTTGAAAGTCACCATTAACTTTCCTTCTAGTCTCAAGAAAAAAACCGTATCCCAATCCTTTTCCCATTTGATCCCCTCTGAGATCAGGCTCACTCTGAGTCTTGATTTCTTCTAAGTCTACAAAGACTTCATAGTTTCTATAGGATATACTTGGTGTAGAATACCGAGTCTTAATATGAAAGGTTGAGTCAGACTTCAAACAAATTTTGCTTCCTGTCAAGGGGGCTTCATTATCCATTGATCAAGTCTACTTAATGTTTGGTCATCTTTGGAGCCTTCTGGTCATTACAATCAATCTCCATGTGAGATACTTTGTATCTCAAAAATAGCTTCTTCTTCATCTTCTTTGGTACATGAATGTATACGGTCATGTACGTAATTTGCTTCATGTCTCATCTCATATGTTGCCTCCTGCAACCGTCACTTTAGCTTCCTTAGGACACTTATGACCTGCCCAGAACAAGAACAACAACATACAAGAATAATACTTTTTATAATAACAATAAAGCAATAGTGAGAACAATCGTCATAGTAGCTCCTTTAGAGCTATCGCCCGTGACATGCCTGAAACAAGGGTTAATAGTAAGAAAAACAATAATGAGAGTAACACTCTTCTAGTGTTGTGATCAATCATTCCTCCATGGTAACCTAGAGGCACATCAAGAAGTTTATCCTAGAGGGGATGCTAGTTATATATGGTAAATGATTACAATAAGCATTTATCTCAATATGTTCACAAGCTACCAAGTATAATAATTTTCAAAGACTGTTATCTCAACTATAGTGTTTACTTGTAATGAGGTAGTTATCAAACTTGTCATGTGCACATTTGAATCTTATCAACTTAATCAATCAAACCTTGAACCTGGAGTCGTGTCCTCAAGAATGAGTGTGTTGCTTTTCTTCCAAGTCTCCTTCACTCAAGATGACAAGTGCTTTCTTCAACCAGTCCTCTATACTAAGACAATATGCTATATTGACATAAATCTAAGTTATAGAATAAACTCTAATCTCAACCTAATACTTTGAGTTTAATTTTTACCAAGGTTTAGTATGATGGTCATAAATTCAACATACAACCTAGATTTTAATAATGATGTCATAAAAAATAGATGCATATCAATATAATCAAACCTGGGGTGCATTATTCCTCTGAAGGTGTTGGATCTGATATCCCTCCCGATCTACAATTGTTGTTTAGAAAAAAGATCATTTCTCCTGCAAATACCCATTAGAATAATGATACAGTTTGAACATATGTAAGTACATACCTCTTATAGTATCAGCAGGTAGTGGCACCATCCGGAAACAACGGTAAATAAAAAACCTTTAATACTTCAAAGGTGTTGCAATTGATACTACAACTGATACAGATACTGCAACTGCAACTTAAGGTTTTATGAGAAAACCATAATTTTTCAAACTTCAAATTTTGGAATTCTAATCTAGGGACTAGATGCGTTGGGCTGAGGCAAGTAGGTTGGAGCTGTCTGTTTTAAAAAATTTCAAGTTTTACCCCTTGAATCTAGACCTGCACAAATATGGATTGGTACTTCTGGTACTGATTTTGGGTTCCTGGTTTTCTTGTTTTCTAGTACCAGTAAAAACTAGGGTTTCAATTTCTAGAGGCTTTGGCCATTGAAAAGGTGTGCTCTAGCTGTCAAATGATGCACTAGGGTAGGACACACTTTTCTAGATGGGTTTTAGGTAAAAATTAATTTCCATTAAAAATCCTTATTTTTCTTGTACGACAACAATGATTCTTTTGGTTACCCAGTGAAAGGTGCTCTACTCAGTTTAACTCTGATACCATGTTAAATTTAGATCAACTATTAAGTTCTTTTCAATTTACTAGACAATAATAGCATAAGCATGATCACTGAGAGAAACACAATCACAAGGTACACAACATTTTATCCTGGGAAACCCTCATGGGAGAGAAAACCCAACAAAAACTTCCTTAATATATATTTCCAATACAATGGCAATATAAAATACCAAACCACCAAGAATATCCAAGAACAATCATGTGCCTCTCTCTTCTCCTTCTTCTAACTGCGACTTCCTTCAAAACTTGCACACTAGATGATTGACTTGAGTGAGTGAGTGAATGAGGTGCCATCCTCTCTTATTTATATTAGATAATAGGCGCTAGGGTTATGTATATTCACCAAGCAAGGCCGACTTCTTCAACTAGTGGTTAAAACCACTTTATTAATCCTTAGGGGCGGACTTTACAAACAACACCATATAACTATGGTTTGTCCAATCCACAATAGGGGATTTGGACTTTTACAAGACTCGACATGATCAATCCACAAAAGGGGATTTGATCTATATAATAATGACTCTATTATATTTATAATATTCTTCACAGTTACAATATTTCAACATATAGATTATTTAAATGTTGGCTAAGGCAACCATGCAAAGGTTTCCCAATTTTCCAAGGATACCTCTAAATATGTGTGGATAAAATCTTGAAAGATATTAATCAATTGCAAGAAAAATATGCAAGAGCGTCATTAAACCAAACAACAAACATTTGTAGGCAAAAACAACCCACTTAGTGGCAATGAAATTAAATGATGGCCCTACCAATGAATGGAGAATTGATTATACCTAGAGTACCCATCCAAGAAGTAATAAATTTCCTTACCAACAAAACATTCTAGAACTTTCTCTATAAATAGTTTAAGGGAAGGGTATAAATAGTGTAAGGGAGGGGTCTTGCTCTGGGACTCGATTAAATTGGCTAAAAATTAACACATGAAGCTTTGTATTCATTTTCTTAGTTATAGTAATTAGGGGTACCTAATCATTAAATTTAACAAGGTAAATGACTCCAAGAACAATTAATATATGTAGTTTTTTTTGTGACCTTTGCCTTATATTTTGGGTTCAAATCTAATATGATCATTGTCTAAGTAGTTTGCACTTAATTATAAAGGATACCAAATCATTGACAAGGTAAATGACTCCAACAACTTATATTTTGGGTTCAAATCTAATATGGTCATTGTCTAAGTAGTTTGCACTTGGTTGTAGCTAAACTTTAAGTTTGCTATATTCATTTTGAATATTCATTAAATCAAGATAACTGAAGACAATTTTTTTAAGCAAAGTAATAGGTTAAAAAATAAAATAATGTGGTCATGCCATAAACATTGCCAATGATTATCTTTGATTTATTCCCTTTGAGAGCAATACTGCCCTATTTGATTTGTACATCCATAAATTTACCACTAAATTCCTCGAAGGGAATGAAATCATCACTCATCCAACGCTTTTTTTATGTACCACTTAGGGGAAATATTTTTAATGGGATTCCAAAATCACTATCTTGAACTTGCAGGTGCTTTATCATCACGTAGAAAAGATTCCAAATGTATTTTACTAAGGATAGGGTGGAATTTTATTTCATCATTGATTCATTAGTTTAATTGAGATGTTTATACACAATTTTCTATATTAATCATGGTGATTTTCTATATTAATCATGGTGAGTAAGGCGGTTTATTCCTAGGATATGTGTTTTGCTTCAAAGCATGTGTGAGGATGCATGATCTACTAACAAAAAAACTAGTTTAATACTGATAATTGTGGTATTTCACATTAAATTGATAGAATAATGGATATAGTGAAATACATATTTAAAAAAAAAAAAAAAAAAACATATACTTAACTTTAAAAAAATCACTTTTCATAATCTCTTTTTTTTCTTACTTCTATCCATTTAACAAATCCCTTAAACTCTTAAAATCAAGTCATTCCTTCAATTTTTAAACAAGGTAGATAGTTTTCTTAGTAATATATAATTGACAATTTTGTGAGAGAGGTAGGTAATCGCTCCATTTTACAATTTTTCTATTTGCTGAATTTATGTAAATTGAAGATACTTAGTTGAGAATTGAATTTGGGTAGGGAGGATAACAATCATTCCTCCCAACTACCTAAGCTAAACCCAATTTACACAAAACCCCATTATATTACACACATACACATATAAATTTTCACAAAATTACATGATAAATTCATAAATATCACATTTATTAAAGTGAATTTTTTATTACATAATTAGATTCAAGGTTTCCAAAATGTTAATTTTCATGTATTTTAATTTTTATAAATGACATGACATTGTTATTGAATAGGTTGATACATTATATTATTTCTTTAAAATTAGTATTTTAGAAAATATGTTGTAAAATTATCATTTAATTACGAATTTGTCATTTATTTCACAACAACATTAAAAAATAATTTAAGATAATCTTAGAGGGACCACTCTTTTTTATACTTCAAAACTTATTGGATTGTGTCCTTGATATGCTCTTAGTTTCATAAAAGACACTAAGAATGGCATTAACACCCTGCCTAGAAGGGAAATCATTTAGAATTCCTAGGAATTTGAGTTCACTCTCTCATGCATGGCTTAATCACACTAAAAGGCAAAATAAAACAATTTCTTTGTTATCATTTGTTTCTTTGGATTAGGAGTTCAAAAGGAACACATACATTTTAATTCTCACTTTCATCAAATCAGGATAGATTAGGCATTTCTTTGGATTAAAATTTCAAAATGAATATGTATATTTTCAATTATTTATTTCATTCACTCTCATCTAATTAGGATAGATTGGTCATTTCAAAAGAAAAGGCCAAACAAACTTATTTTCAATTCTTTATTTAGCGCTTTCAGTAGTTAGATTGCATTAGATCACTCAACTTAACATCTTAATCCACATTCAAGTCACTTAATAACCAATGAACCTCCTTGAAATAAACTATGACAATATCAAACCATCCATTCTCCTCCCACCTTTCTTTTTTCTTTTTTTTTTCTTTTTTTTTTTTCGCACAATTAAAGAGATGGCTCTCCTTCCATAACCTATATCCCCTATCACTCTTCTTCACCTCCTTCACCATAACCTTAGTGAAGGAAGGTTGATATCTTTAGGAGTTCCATCCAATGGATCATTGAGTTAAATACTTAAATTACTAAGCCAACCTCTAATCCCTAGCCCAATTTGTAACACTATATCCAAGTAAACATGGTTGTGGGTCATTATTTTAATAGAAAATGCTAAACTCGATTATATCTTTCAAAGACCCAAAAATTCTTTCAAGAACAATCCATTGTCATTAACCAAGATTTACCATAAACATACTAACTATTCCCATTGTTAGGTCCTTTCCAAATCGTAGAATACATCAAAATTTTGACCTGATGGGGAATATCTCATGTTTTACATATCCATTTCAATTTCAAGACTCAACTTTGAAAACCTTACACCTGGGCTTGTTGGGGTCATAATTGGGTTGCAATTGTTCATTATGAACTTTTTCATAATTGTGTGTACTTTTTTTTGGCTTATAAATACTTTTCCTTGTCCCATCATCTTGCTAACTTCAATACCTAAGTAGTAATGTACAAAACCAAGATTCTTCATTTCAAATTGAAATGGAAGTTAAAGCTTTATTGACTTCACTATTCTTTTGCCATTGTTGAATGGTAGGATGTCACTAACATACAATACAATCATACTCACATGTCCTTGTATAGTTTATGTAGACAGAAGTGAGGCTAGGGTGAGGATCTAACCTAATATATCTAAGGCAAGGGTACTCTACTCACCTAAGCACTTAGGCCGACTTATCGATTTAACTATTTGACTTAATGATCCATTCACATATACATTGATATAGTTAGGGTGCATTGGTACAAGGAAAGAATCTAACTTTATGAAATTCGAAGCACAAAGACATTCAATACCATTTCATCGAGAGATGGTCAAGTTGAGAAAGGTGCAACTAGTGAAATTCAAGTTCCAAAGAAATGTGTCGAATCATTGACAATAGTAGTGAGCAAAAATAAGTTGAATTGGTGTCGAGACTTCATGGAAATCCTACAAAGCTTTTGATCAATCTAGAGGATGTGCATAATGACTCTGTTGTGATCCACAAGTGGGAAATTGTTGGAGGCTTAGACTCCTTGAGTCATTATCTAATTAAGTCAACTATGTTGACTCGATACTTGGTGGACAATTGACATAAAGTCATAGGAAGGAGTCAACATAGTTGAAGGCATCTTATCTACTTGACAAGTTGACCCAATAAGCCCATTATCAAACAATCCAAGATTCTTGTTATCTTTAAGGTTGTGCAACTGACTTGAATCAATGGGGATCCTTTGATTTATGTGTTATTTCCTAATATATTTGATGTAGATAAATATATATTATTATAAAAGCCTCACATTTAAATAGATAATAAGATTTGACAAAATGTAACATATAGAAGAGTTGTAGTAAATCCTAACACTATTCTTTGAGCACTAACTCTTAATGGAATAATGTTGGACAAAATTTCATCCTTATATCTTTGTGCATATTTTTGGATTTCATTGCATTACTTCTATTTTCTCATCTCTATTATTGTGTTTATGATTTTACTAATTGTGTTTATATATATTACAGAATAATAATAATAACATTAATTCTCATTCGTATGGAAGAATAAAAATTTAAACTCTCATTCGTATGGAAGAATAAAAAATTCAACGAACTAGAGTTATAAGCTTCGAAGGTTCAAATGAGAGTTAAAAGGTTGATGACGCTATATCAGTCGCGACCCTCCATAACAATACCCGAAAGAAAGATTATAATCAATACATTTATTAATCAAAGGGTTTGAAGAACTATAAGGTTATAAAGTTATTTCAAGTCAAAAGGTGCATTGAGAGTGTATATTGTAAAGTTTTCAAGTCAAAAGGATGTCACCAAGGAGGGAAATGTTTTGATTTAAGGTTGTCTTGGCAAAAAAGGAGATAAAGTGACTTAACTTAAGGGACAAGCCACTTTAAAGGAGGAGTCAAGCCAAGAAAAAAAGTTTATAAAAGGAGGAAGGGAGATACATTTGAGATCATTTAAAAATCAGTTTTATTATATTATTTCTATCTTTGGAGGCGGTTCTCTTAGGTTTTAGAGGGTTTTTTCAAAACCCTTGTTTGTTGTTGAGTTTCAGTGGTGCCTTGTGATAACCCTAGCTCAACCTTGGACAAATCTATCATCATATGCACCAAAAATTTCATCTATTTGTTGGGGGGTCTATTGAGTGTTTTTGCAACCATTATATGGACCAATCTCATATTTAAGGAGGCTGAATTATCCTCTATAGCATGTGAGTGTTTGGAGGGGCTACGGCTAATTTCAGAGAGGGATCAACCCTCATCTGCTTGTTGATCATAGGAATTATGTGGAGCTCAGAGAGGCCGTCTAGGGTCCCCTAAGGGGGCCAAACCCCATTTCACTACAGATTTGTGACAATAGAAGAGGTTGGGTACCCTCATGAAGGCCAAGTTGTCCAATTAGCAACACCGTGGCAGTTTGGGAGGGGGGCACAACCCTAAATCTATCCTACAAGTGGTCGTCTCGAGGTTTGAAGGCATCACAGGGTCTAGGAAGAAGACCTTTGGAGCTAGATGGCACTCCTATAGGGGTATTTGTTGTTTGAAAAAATTTCCAAACAGTGAAAAGGACGAGGCATCATCACCAGGTTCAAAGTTGTTTAATGTAGGTTTTAATTGATTAGCAGTTGTTGTAGTAGCCCCTACTTTAGTGTGGAATATTATCGCCGCTTGTAGCCATTATGATCAATATATTGGAATTGTTGGGAGTCTTGTTATGTTGTGATTTGTGTGGTTCCAAATTATATCAAATATGTTAATGATTGTCTCTGTATTTTATGCATAATGCACGCAATGTGTGTGATAATGTAATTGCCTTTAATATATGTAATTGGATGGTGATCAAGTAGCAGTAATACACAAGTGTTTGACAAATTCATACAAAGATAAAACATAAATTCTTGATAGAAACCCCAATAACCCATACAACCTAAGTGGGGAACATTACAGTGGTATCATAGCTGGTGATCGTGCCAGCCTATGATTGCTTGGATGACGAGAAGATGAGGGCATGGGGGAAAACCCTTATATGAAATGGTAGAAGAAGAAGAAACATGAAACATGGGGGACCATAATGAGGAAATGGATGAAAGAGACGACGCTAGTGTGCTCCACATATTGAACAATTTGGCTAGAGGACATAATGAAATGAGGGAGACTTTTGATAGAGGACAAAGAGAGTTAATTTATACCCTCACACTATTGTTTAACACACGGGGTAACAACCATGACATCAATACCAATGGGGCCAATGGACAGAACAGATCTCAGGCAGAAAGGAGAAACAATGGAGCCCATGTGGAAGGAGAAACAATTCTCATTTACCTAGGCATAGTGTGTAACAAACAATGAGTGGGAGGACACTTGGACCTATCCTGCCTCACTTCATTGAGGAGCAACAACCAGTGCAACAAAATTAGAGTGAGGATTTCTCCACATATTGTCAAGAATATATAGCACTTTGAGAGGAATTTTAGGAAGCCATGTCCTTGCATGACTACTGCAACATCAAGTATAGGAATAGACCCAGGGATGGGCATAGAGGAGCACTAGGGAAACAATAGAATGTTGATATAAGGAGGAATGCAAGGAAGCTATCCATTCCCCCCATATGATGGCTCATCTAGATGCTTAGCTAGATCATGGGTTCAAAATTTGGATACCTACCTCTAGCTCAACTTGATGACGGAAGTAGAAGCCATTAAATTCTCCATGCTGCACTTGGATAGTGAGTCTCATGAGTAGTGATACCATGCACTAGTGACACTAGAAAATGATAACATCGCATCTTATGTGGAGTTCACATAGATACTGATGGACAGATTCGATAGGAAGGATCCAAAAATCTCCTTCTGTGAGTTGGCACACTTAAGGAAGACATGTACATCGAAAGGCTTCATTATAGATCTCAAGAGGGTAGTTGTACAGGTGACAGACATATCAGAGCATGTATTGGTGATGTTATTCATAGAAGTTTTAGTTGAGCCCCTGCATGGGTGTGTTAAGGCCTTCAGACCAACCACCCTATGGGATGTTATTAAGAGGATGCTTGACATGATGGATACAATGTTGAAGATAAAGGGGCCAACCAAACCTTACATTCCTCCCAAGAATGAGGACAAGAATCCATTTCAGAAGGACTAGATAGGGAAGGATCGAATGGATGAGGAGACTTAGAGGGAGCTCAAGTGGAAGAAGCTTTTCTTCACCTACAAGGATCCTTGGGATTTGGGTCACAGATGCATGGATAAAGGGAAATCACACTACATAGAGGTAATTTCGTATGGTGAGGATGAAGAGGAGATAGGTCACGTACTGGGAGAGGTACATAACAATCCTGAGGAGGAGAAGACACATTGTGATGTCACAGAGGATGAGTCACCCAAGAAGGTGGTCATAGCCACGCTATTAGGAGTTCCCATGTATTACACATTCATAGTTAGAGGATTTGTACAGGGACACATGATTACAACATTAATCGGTGGTGGGGCCACCCACAATTTCATTGATGCATCATTAGTTTCCATGAAGGGAATTCCAACAGAAGATTTCGAAGGGTTCAGTGTGGTAGTATTAGATGGGTACAATATGGATTGTACTCAGAGGATCATAGGGTTTCGCGTAACATTAGGTAACTATACATCTATCGGTGACTTCTACGTGGTCGACATAGAAGACACCAACATAGTTTTAGGATTCCAATGACTCTATTCATTACGGTACGTCACCACGAACTACAAATTCATGAGGATGGAATTCAGAGATTCAGAAGGCAGAAGATTTATTTTGAGGGGTATGACTATAGAGCCACCCAGGATCGTATCAGCTCAGAGGATGGAGGCCATCCTTAGACACATGGAAACAGCATGCACAACAAATATTTTTGTCACCACATAGAATACTATGAAGGGTCGTCAACACTATCATGTGGACATACATGAGCTACTAGGAAAGCATGACAAGGTGTTTGGGCAGATTCCATGATCCAAAAAGATCACGACTATGGTTGAGTTATTATGCATGTGTTTATTAACCAATTAAGAAGCTTAAAGAAAGAGGAAGAAGTTATATAAGAAGCATAGCTGATCTAAAAATGAAAGAAGACTTGAAATACTTGAAAACTTATTGCAAGTGAATGTTATGTGTTTAAAGCAAAAGGATCAGTTTGCAACACATAAAGTAAAGGATTACTTATGCAAATTACACATAGACAACAGCATAATCATTGAACATAAACACATAAGCACAACAATTGATAAAGGAGTTCACCCCTCTCCGGGGCTACATCTCCTGGTCCAGCTTCCAATGGATCATTATTATTAATTGATCAAAAAGTACTCAAAAACATGTCTTACAATGCTCAAATTGACAAACCGACTGCTCCAATGGCTTCAGAGCGTCCCAAAACCCCTGTCTGGGCTCTTTCAACACCTCAATCGGTCGAAAAACGAAGAAGTTAGGCCTCCTGGAAGTCCCCCTCTTCAAGCTTGTTGTCTCTGCATCTACAAAACGCACCCTCCTCTGAATGAACCTGGCTCACACGCATTTTAAAGCGTGAAAACCCAGCACCAGGCGCAATCGCGCCAACGGTGCAAACCATAGAACGGTTAAGGGCGCGCCAACCCCTAACCGCCTCGGCACCTGGGCGTATGGCGTATATGACCGTATACTTGGCAAAAAGGTGGTTAGAACTGTTACAACCGGTATAACCTCCCACGCTCCGAATTAGGGTCATATGCCAATAGAAAAAACCGTGGGCTATCCAAACCCCACACACCAAACAACCGCGCGCATACATTTTAATATAGTCGTATGGTTATACAATAGGACCACGGGTTATATGTTTATAAACCCGCGCGCATATTATACCACCGGTCACATTGCATATAACAAAAACCACAGGCCGGGGCTAAGCCCCGGCCCGACCTCCCGCCAATACAAAATACATGTAATTTAAAACAATTGTTACATATATATATATATATATATATATATATATATATATTACAAGGAATAAGCGGCGGCTTAATGGTCGGACGGAGGTTGTAAAGGTTTGCATGGTGGGGAGGTCTGGGGGTCGAACCCCGCAGCCTCCAATACATTTTACATATAACCAAAAACCAAATAATGAGTGACACATGGCGCCCACCGATTGGGCCACGTGTCCTCATACCATTTGCCCATAAACGGACACGTGTTAGCTCCTGACTCACCATCTATCAACCAACCAACATCTGCCACATCACCCCTGTATGGTCGTACGGTCCTATCACGTCAGACCGTACAGACTGTACGGATTGTACGGACTGGTACAGTCAGCATCAAATTTTTTGCCTGTTTGGCTTGACGAAGAGATCGCGATATCTTCTCCATACAGAGTCCATTTGAAAAAGTAAATATACCATCGGAATCAGGAAGACGAGACGGATGCAATGGAATTGTTTTCGTCACATTCCGAGCACTTTGAAATTTGAGCAAAACTTGATCCCCTGATCACACCTCCCCATTGGAAAGCTTTTGGACCTCCAAAAGACTATCTCAGTCTATGTGAAGATGAGGGTAAAGTTCCCTCACCCTTCCAACCTCAATCCACTTGGCCTTGATTGGATTCATCCCTTTAAGACCAACTCGCAAATACTCCACATTTCCTCGCTTCGAAGTTCGCATCCTCCTGTCAAGGATGGTGTCTTCCTGCAGTTCTGTTAGATACTCTGGAGAAAAATCATCTATGGAAGGAATCTGAACATGCTCTCCTTGATCATCAATCAATGGAGGTTCATACAACTTCAAATTCTCAACATTAACAACTACATACATCTGCATATAAGGAGGCAAATCTAAATGAAAAGCATTGTTACCAATCTTGTCGACAATTTTGAAGGGACCATATCGAATTGGGTTCAACTTTTTACCTTCTCCTTTAAGCCTCTCCTTGCTGATGTAAAGCCAAACTTCATCACCAACTTCGAAACTGTGATCAACACGATGCTTTTCATGTCTCATTTTGTACTTGGCCTGACTCTTTTCCAACTGCTCTTGCAC